>CALYDF020003646.1:0-28667 GCA_944474145.2 Dicrocoelium dendriticum
AGATTTTACCAAGCCGCACTTCAACACATACATCATGAGGTTCCACAAAGGAACATTCCATGGTTGAATATAATAATAATTTGAAAAAATGGGGAAATCGGAAAAGCCTAAAGAATGCCACTTGTGGTCGGCAAGATTTCCGTAGGCTCTGAAGCGGCCCGTAATGTTCGAGTATAGAGAATGAAGGATGTTCACCTATTTCGTGAGAACACATTTCCGAGTAAGCGTTTTGCAAGGATTGCATCGATCGACTGAATCGAAAGAACGCTTTAAATATAGGAACACAGCTATTGCCGGTCTGCGGTGAATATATGGTCTAAAAAGCCGCTTCCTAAGCGGAAAACTGTATGTTTATTCATACTCCAAGATTCCACACCACATGGAGGCGACGAAGAAGAATCGCGGCCATTAATTTTGCCAAAACTAGCGTTAGGCTAATACCCACGTTGTTAGAACAGTCTGTGTAATTGCGCTACTTGTATCTTGCAGTTATAATACATTCGCTACAATTAGCCGGGAAACTATCTTCCTTCGAGGTACATTCGAATGGAAACGTCATTTCTTTGTAGAGGACTTTACCTCCATCCAAAATAGTGCAGATCGGAGGAAATCTGGGCCAGAAACACGAAAACCATTGAGCGATGTGATCGCCCTTCGAAACTCGGAATACAACTGAGACTCTAAACTAACCGTACATGGCTCGTCCTGCATCACTTGAGTAAGAAGAGATCCGGGAGCAGGGGGTCAGCGCAAATGAGCTCGAAAACGTTCTGCTCCAAAAGCATTACGCCGCTCCTAATTGTATATCAGTGCACCTGCGTAGTCTCTTGATGTCCCACTGACGCCTGGTTTCCTGGGACCAATAGTGCGGATTACGTCGAAGAGCATGCGGTAATTGCTTACTGTTCCTGTCTTCTCCATTCATTGTGCCGCACTGGATCACCAGGCTTCCTTAACAGCACGCAGGCTTTTCTTTAGTTGGCCCCTACTAGTTCGTCTAAGCACGTTGTGATCAGTGCCAGCAGGGAGGTTTCTTCTGGATTTCCACAGGTATACCGACCTATCGGATATCCAGTGACTGGTGCGGTGACCATTGTTAGTGCCCGATGCAGGTGTCCCTGCTTCATGCATGGCTGCCGTGATCCTATTCAACTGAAGCTCAGTGTCATTAAGACAAGGGAGCGAGTGTTCTGTACGCAGTAGGTCTTGATCCGCTTGTCTGACCCAAGGCATATAGATTTTCTCAGCTATCATTTGGGGCCGACCTTTTGTCTGTCTATTTTAAAAATATTGGGAGAAACGATAGCGTAGCAATGCTTGATCCAATTCGACGCAGATATTCTAGATCGAGCGGAAATCCAACAACAAACCACCCTACTTGTAACCTTTGGCAACGTGGTCCATTTGGGTCCATGGTTGGGTCGCTACAAGAGAACGTTTACCGGCATTTCTGCGCCCACAAATTCTAAAAGCAATGCTACGAAAGAACAAGTGATGTTTCATACACTTTGCAACAGCCGCTTACCGTTTTCAGTCCGTTCGGATTTACGGTTACAATCCCCATCCAGCTGAAATTCTGCAGTGCTAAGCGCCTTCCGTATTCTTACGTATCACCTACAAATACTATAATATGTGCAGTAGTAGCACCGCTCATTTGCGCATTCAGTTTGTGATAGAAAGTGTCCTTGACAGCTTTTAAACTGCTGTCGATGCGAGCATAAGCGGAAAGCACAGAGGGACAGCGTTTTATCTGTTATATATATATATATATATATATATATAATTTAGCGTTGTGGAGAAATGAGTTCCTTCTAAATGTATTCTGGTGCTTTGTTTCCCATGTTTATTTCTCCCGTTGCGGTGGTTTCCTAGACGCCAGAACTCAATGTCTACTCGCACACGAGTGACATATGCTAACGCGTAGGTTTTTTAATACCGAATTGTGGTTTTCACAGAGACACATGTACGTTCACTGATATATGGCAAGAACGTGTTATTGGATCGCCTTCCTCAACATTTACAATTCAGGCATGTTCGTACGAGATGAAATTTCGAATATGGATTGGTCATCCTCCCTAAAATAATGGCAAGGTATATGAGGCTACTATTACTCTTTTGTTTCATAAGGCTTGGTGTTTCAATGTTTAAAATAATCGCGAGAAAATATTAAAATAGCAGTAGTAATGATTGTTTTCCGTAAAAGCCAAATTTTATATACTTCTAATATTCACCCTCCACCATCGCTTTCTTGACGGGCTGATCAGCATGGATAGATATTGAGAACGTTTTATTTAAGTTAAATCCACTAAATTGCGCGCAGTGTGCTTCAGAGTAGGACAGCCGAAATCCATACACACGTTTTGATCACGCCATGTTAGGCGCCATCTCACTTTAGCGACTACAAACCTTCGTCTGATAATTTATTCATTTGTCTGTATTTCCGACCAAAACACTGCTGCTTAGCATGCAAACAGCGAGGAGCCCATTTGGCTTGTAAGCCTCCGTCTGGTTTATTTACCAAACAATAAAGATTTGAGAATTAACCCATCCATGTAAGTATTCTACCAGTGCCACACTGAGTATGTCAATATTCAGCCGGCTTTTGTGTACTCTATCTGAAATACCGTTGAGTTTCATAATATTATATTCTCTTGATCAGTCAATTGCCATCGTGGGGGTCCAAAAACAAGATTTGTTCCAATTCATTTATGCACACCGAAAAGAACTTGAATTCGGACAGTGAACCAAATTCCTCCCTCAACGGCTCTATCATCCCCTCACAGACACGGATAACGCGAGTTAAACATCAGAACAGAAAGTAGCGAACAAGCTTGTTTTCTGTGGATCATCGTGAGGTTAGGACAACCATAACTACTTACATCAAAATTTAGCACGCATGTTATGGGCCACAATAAATAAAAATTGCTCATTAACAAGGCTACGTGATTAGCCCGACTAGTGGAGCCGGGTGGAACGGCTTAATTAGTCTGATTCCTTTATTGTTCTGGGACCAGGGTTGATAGAGGGTCTGCACAAAATTTCTAAGTGCACACACCTCCGGGTTTTAAAACCGAATTATGATTGCCTCGGATGTCGACAGCGAGGACATCTGACAGCTCGAGTTTGGCATCCTTGTACACAGTACATTGATTGCAGTGAAGCATTTGATTTTTTTGTGGTTGGAATCCACTAAATGGGACAACACTGCACTTGTTACATTCTTTCTTACACCACTGTAAAAGCAAGCCGGACAATGCTCTGGAACTTTTACGGACAGTCCCCTGGACACTTTTTAAATATAACTTGCTCAATTGGATCAGGCAAACTTGTAAACGCAAAAGGAAATTTGCGACCGGGGTAACCAGTTTCTTAGCTGTTTTTGCACGATTTGTGCTAAAGCTTACGCGTAAGTCGGCCGAAAGTACGTTTGGCAGTGGCTAGTGTAAACCTTCGGGTGTTTCGATGGGCTTTCTTGTCTCACTTAAAGAGTGACCTTGAGTAAAGTACGACCTTCTTTGTGGAAGCAGATTTCAGCTTCGGTACATGCGGTTCTATGTGTTTCTGGATAATTATTCCTGTGCATCCATAACGTTCGGTTGTAATGCAGCTCATCAGAAAGCGTATCTGATGTGCATTGTCATCTCGCACTCTACGTGGACAAACGACCTGATTCCGTTTCTAGCAGATTAGAGCACAACTATGAAAACGGGTGCATTACCTATTCCAAGTTATATTTCTATGAACTGTTCTCCCCATTCTCCTGTCTTCTGTCATATAGATCTGGACGACCAGAAAGGCCATAGTGTCGTCCACTGTAGTGGAACACTGAGATGGTCGAATCGAACGGTGGCATTAGACAGCGAGCAAGCTGAACATATTTCTGGAGATTATTTATCTAATATTGCTTTTGTGGAAATGTTATAAAAAGCCCGTGTAAATAGCAAAATTCGGTGGCATTACCTTCACCACCCTTGTGTAAAACAAATCTTTCAAGACAAATTATTTACTACATTAATACACAGTCCTCTCAGGTTATGCAGCTTTAGTGCAATAATTCGAACGAGAATAACAAAGCTATTTATGATGCTTTCCTTTGTAAACATGTATCAGGAGATTGTATATTGCACAATCCAAATGATCCACATTCGTATGAGGCTCCAGCAGGTTAAAGCCATAAATCTAATGTAATCTGTGCGTGTGTGACCAGTACGCACTGTTCCTGAATGCCGACCTTTATCCTAAGGACCACTAGCTTACATTTTAATCCCAGTGCGAGGTTTAGATTCTGTGTAGGAACCGGGTTACTCACGAAGAATCCTTATCCCACTTGTGACGTGGTGGTTGTGCAGCAGCCGTATGTCGAAACTGCTTACCGGCGTACTCCTGGCGCCTTTTGATGGCCGAAGGCTGAGGGAAAATACAGATGCGCTGTAAGGTTAACGTGAATCAAAGAGTGCCAGTAGAAAAGATTTATACATGAACGAACTGTTGAATAAATTGCTCGACTCTGGGCTGGTGTTACCTATATTCTTTCTTAACATGTAATTTTAAAGAATCTTTATTCCATTCACCAGTTTCATGCCTTTCTGTAAGATCGATCCTCCCTTTACTTACAATCAATACATGGTCGTCCGGTTGCATTAGATAGTCAACTGATTTCCTAACGTGAAGGCAACGATTGCAGAGTGGTGACGTAAATATTTCATGCGAATGATTATAAACGGTCCTCTTGCTTGTACTTGCAAGTGAATCTAAATAAGCTTAATAAATTATTTCGTTTGGCACATGCTATTGCCCCGGCTGCGTCTCGCCTATCTCAGCTGTCCAATTAAACCTAAATCACTGATCTGATTTGCCATAGAACATTCAGCTGATCAGTTCATTGTAATGTACATACTTTTTGATTACGATTATACTGATGAAAATAAAGAAGAAGTTGACTTCCACACAGCAAGACTGAACTCGGCCGCGACAAAACTGGACTGTAATGCGGTGCGAATGTTAGCTCACCACTCCATTCCGTTGAAATATAATGGGTGATGCATCCAGACCCTTCGCTAGCGACTCCTGTCACATTTGTCAATAATTATTGAGCAAACAAACTAATCAACTAGGTATCACAGGATAGTGGCATGACTAGTGCTTCTATAAAAACAAATCATTCCACATCACCGTAGGATTTCTTAGAGGCTTATAATCCAAGAGCTTTGGTGTAGGACCCTAATTGTTCTCCTAACTAGGGTTTAGGCTAATTGGCAGTATCTCAGGCAACGCAAAACCATGAACCTTTCCTGAAAATTAAATCACATGATGCATCGTCAAAATGGTTGTATTATTTGCAA
Source organism: Dicrocoelium dendriticum (assembly GCA_944474145.2). Lineage (NCBI taxonomy): Eukaryota > Metazoa > Platyhelminthes > Trematoda > Plagiorchiida > Dicrocoeliidae > Dicrocoelium > Dicrocoelium dendriticum. The sequence continues at coordinate 5,343 of CALYDF020003646.1, forward strand.
CGTACAGCAAGACCGACAAAAGAAAATATGCATCTCAATACTGTTATCCTCCTGTTAATATTACGCCCATACCCATACACATTTACTACCTAGTATTTACGAATCCTAAGTAAATGCAAATATAATTATACCAGTTGCAGCCAAGTCCTCCTGTTTCTACTTGGCGGCCGTGACAAAAACGCTGTGTATGGTTTCGAGACGTAATTTTGCTTGCGGAAATTTGCTCTCGAATCTGAAGTAATCTGTCCGTCGTTTCGACACGGGTTGCTGCGCGGCCACCGTGAACACGGATATTGCTGGTCAGTGGAGTCCACTATCAAGTTTGAGATTGTCAAGACGCGTGACGTGAGTCAGTCCAGAAACACGCAGTCTGTGCTGGCTTCGGAAATATAAAATTAACTGCGTTCTGGTCATAATACAATTCATTCTGGCAGGTTTTGGTCTTCTGTTCATTTCTCCAGCTGAGTTTGTAACACAGAGAACAGTGACCAGGGTTGGGTTGAAATTGTGGCGGCGGATGTTTTCAATAAAAACACGGTAATGACAGTCTGTTATGAACAATTGCACACAATTGGCGGCAACTGCAAATGCTTTTCAAACGGTGGCAGGCAAAATTTATTATGTGGTTGACGAAGCATTTTTCGATACAGTACTGCCTATATTTATAAGGGTTTGTGAAAAGGTCCTCTTTAGGTAAACCCTGCTTAAGAAAAGCGATAAATTTCATTTGGGTCCTGATGTAGGTGTAAGTTTCCCTTCTCGATTCCAAAAAGTATAAATTTTATTCATTGTCAATTTGGTCAAGGTCTCAGAGGATAAGCAAATTCAATTTATATTTCGGAAGTTGGGAGCTGCTAAAAAGGTAGGTTAACAAAGTTCGTGCTGTCAAAGAAGAAACTTGACCTGTCGGTTAATGAAATGGTCGTGGTCCTGTTATAAAATTGCTGGGAAAATATAGCTCTGTTCAACCTTCCTTCTCAGTGTCTGACCGAAACTTAGTAAGACTACGATGACTGCGTCAGTCATTCAAGCCTTTTGAATAGCGAGTGCAAAAGATCACGATTTTACAGACGGTGACCGGTGACCATTAAAAGTGTCGCCTGAACTTTTCGGCAAACAAGCAGCAAAAAATACAGACATTCGAACAAGAATACTGTGCTTGTTCGTACAGAACCCTGACATCATATTGCAGCAAGTGACTGGTGAGTTTCAATGAGTGATGAAGTATGAAGTATGATACAACCATAATTCACCGTTTGTTCAATACGAACTAGCATACTTTATTTGTGCAGTAAACCGGACTTCACAAAAATTAGGAACTCACGTAATTCCATCACCTTACAAACCTCCTTCTGCTTGTTGGTTTTGTAGGGAATGGCCTTTGACTATACACGGTCTATTAAGGAACTACATTTTTACCCATGCGGCAGAAATTGTCAAACTAGTTTTGTTGCTTGGGATGTGGTTCTGCCATGACTAGGAATAAGCGCAACTTCTGTTTGAACTTAGACGCACTGTGCCAAAAGCAGAGAAAGAAAAGTATTACGAACTTCATTTGTAGGAAAATCGGACTGAGATTATGCGTCATATACAATTTGGGGACATGGTTTATGCGCTAGACTTCCAAAAACGAAAGAGGTGGTCGGCGGAACTGCGTTTAGCAGAAATGGTCAGGTTTTTTATGAGCTCATGGTAGGAAATGGGAAATGCTTCGGGCACGCAAAACAGCCGGGGCCGAAATACGGCAAGAGTAAAAGTCCCTAGAAACATCATCTCTAATGTGTAACCATCTATTGGAAACGCTTGACTTTGAAGACGTGATTGAGCGGCTAAGTGGATTACAACAAAAGCTCCAAGTAAGAAATGATGCGCATTGCAGGACGACCCGAATGCGGAGAAAATTACAATGGCTACAAAGTTGTCCAAATGTCAAAAAGTTGTGAACAAAGTCGAATGAGAACGGTTTGTAAGCAGACTTAAGTCGAAATGGGAGATATTAGGCGGCCGCGGCAAAAGATCACCGTAGAACGGTTTCCAGATGTGAAGTTGGCTTGCAGTAAGTCTAATGAAATCTGTACATTATCATGACACGGGTTGCTACCAGGCCGCCTGAGCACCACATCTGCTGGCCGGTGGAGACCGCTAGCAGTTTTGTGTCTGTCTGGACGAGTGACGTAAATAAGCCCAGAAGCGTGCAGCTGGAGTTGATGGCACGTGAACATAAAATTAAATGTGTTCTGTTCCCAATACACTTCGGCCTGACAGGTCTCGGTCTTCTGTTCATTTTTCCGGCTGGGTTCGCAACACAAATTACAGAGGCAAGATCAGCTTTGCAACCGTTTCTAAATTGATGTTCTGTCGGCATCCCAAGACAAATTGGTCAACAGGCCGTACTCGCACAGTCGTTGTACACCCTAAGTATTGACGCGCGATGCGTAAACGAAACTAGAATTAATGACCCTCGGTTGGTAGTTGAACCAACAATGCCTGACTTATCCTCTTGCTATTGGTTGCATGCAACTGGAGGCGCGGATGTGGCAATCACTAGTCAAACTGGGGTGGACATTCTACGCCACTCCAAGGCCGAGTCAACACTGGTTGATTAGCTTCCCTTAAGCATCCGTTTGTACGAAGCCGTTTGACGACAACAGCTAATTTCGAATAAGTAGTTTGTTATTGGTTTCCGCTTTTGCGCCAAACACCTGTAGTCTTGCTGCTGAAAAGGGGACCATTTACAGCGCAGTGAACACACTGCTTCGCAGATTGACCACTTCGGATACCCTTGTTGTTGCAATGGAAATGATTGAGCAAGTAGATAACACGTACACATTAGAAGACTAGCTAGGTGGGCTTGATTGCAACCTGACAGGGAACGGCGATCGTTTCTTACGATTCTGCACAGAGCATTGTTTGTTTCTTAGTAACAATAATGTTACGCACAGTAGGTCCTAAATGGCCACCTGAGCGATCCGTACAAGTTAACATACAAACAGCGGAAGATAACAAATTAAACTTTCTAATTAGTTACAAGTGAAATTTAATAATGGAAAGTTTTTAAATATTACTATTTTGATCAGGTTTTCTCTGCAACCCGGGACCGGCTCTTCACCTTCTTTTACACAAACATGCATTACTGAGATGGCCTGCTCTTCGACCTCCAGATAATCATTGAATTTTACGGCCATGTTTTTCCACATGAAAGGAATGAAAAACATGCCTTCAGAATTCGCATCCTATGCTTTAGGATTTATTGCTTAAATACGGCTAATTTGCTTTAATACGGTCGAGACAAAGAATGCCAACTTCTAACCAATATGCGCTTGCTCCTGACGCAGTTGTTTGGTTCTTTCGATGAACAGGGATGTGACCCATGCAACACAAGAAATTCAAAGCTGATTCCAATTGTGTTTATTAATAAAGTCAGTCTTACAACACGAAGATTTAGGGGAAAATATTACGCATAGTAAATATAGCTATTACAGTGCGAATGCAGCTGGGTACGTTAAAGAATGGCGCATGATTAAGGAATTCTGGTTTTTCTAACCAATGTTCGGTCCCACCATTTCCAGCTGGTATTCTATGGATTACCTTGCAAATAATGTGGGCGTCATCGTGGTACTTCAGTATGGCTACCAAGAGAAACGTATCCGAGGAGTTTGGTTCAGCTTGACTTGTGTCTTACGAATTTGGTCGCACCACATAATTTTGTTTCCAGGCGATCCAGATTGAGAAAGCTCTTCTTAAAACCAAGCTTTATATATCATTTGGCCTACCACATGGAATACAAATTTGACAGTCTGGGACTCTTTTATTTCCGAAGCACCAGGTATCCAGTTCGTATTATAAATACGGTTGACTAATCTTAAGCGAAATAAGCGTCATTTGCGTGCTCCTGGTACTTTTGGTTTATTCCCCTCTATGCCTTCTCCATCTTCTCACAGCGTTGTAACTGTAAGCTCATTCGAACCGGATTTACTATCCATACACAATGATCCATTAAACGTGGAAACACCTATTAAGATTAGAGTCCGTGCCATCACTAACCTTTTTCTTTGGCATTCGTTATAAAGCCTAAGCGGTAAACTCAATCACATTGAGCCGATTGCATTACCGTGTGACACCCTTCGATACAGAATTCTCGAGGCGGTCTGAAAAGCCTAAGGTTATTCCGATCCAGCGTTTCTCAAAACGGCTGTGAAATAATTTGTGATTTCTTAATCTGTGTTCAACTCTGTGTTCAGATGCAGTTAGCAGGGTTCAGTTACTTGCCATTTATTGTGATCTTATCGGTCAGTGCGCTTGAATAACCCAACACATTGACCGCGCGACCACGCCGACCGCTCGTTGGAATTGGCAATTACCGCGCTCGCCTGACCGATGTGCGAAGCTCTCAAAGCTGGAAAGTACAGAAGGCTAACCAACACAATGGGTCAGGTAATGACACCAGGTTGAATAGCAGGAATGCGAATCCGAAAATCCTCGAAGCAAAAAGGCATTTGCGAATTAGGCGAATGTCATCGAGTAGTTACAATCGGTCTGGCTTGGTCGCATTGCTTAGAATGGTATCATCCAAAATGTGCAAAAGTGTCCCAACAACAGGTAATATAGTGAAATAGCTCCTAAGATGCCCTTTGGTACTATGATGCGTGCTCTACCATCCCACTCGTTAAATAATTGCTTATCCTAGTTTAGAAATGCGACCAGTTAACCACAGAAACCAAGCAGAGAATAAACGATAAGATTACTTCAATGGAAAAGAGTAAACACCACGGTAGCATAGCGCCTCCTAAGCAATGGAAAGCTTCAAAATCCGCTTTCCCTGAACCGCAATCAACCACGTCTCCATTTCCGTTTTATATTTACTTTGGTAGAATGTCGGGCAAAAACTGAGCGTACTAACGACCGTCAACCATTACTCATGGCAACGAAAATTGGCCACTATTCGAAAAGCCTCGTTAAGCAAATTCCACCAGACCTGACATCTAGCTTTAACAAGAAGGAAGCAGAAGAGCACTAACCCTCGGTACCTGTAGCTCAAATGTGTTGTTTAGGGACATAACCCCCAGGAACATCAGTTACAAGTGCAGAGATTGATGCAAAAGTCCATCGAAAGGCCGCCGTTGCGACTATTTCTTTTGTACCCACCGGTAACTAGAATAAAGAAGCGAACAACGAATAAACAACTCTCGTCAGCTGGTCAGAACAAACGAGTACCGTGCCTTGTAAATCAAAGAAAAGCGGATCCAACAATAGTGCCCGGACTGTTGCGGGCTCAAAGGTCTCTGAATCTAGCGCTATCACATGGCAGGATAAGTAATCTGATGACCAAAACTAATGGAACTTAATGTAGTCAAAGCCAAGCCAGTAAAGTTATTACGAATTACTCCTAATCCGAACTAGCCACACCATCGAGAACCCAGACTTATTCATGTAACAATGGGATCCCCACCGACATAGGAAACATATTGCTCCTCGCAAGCACGCTCAGAAAGCGATTCTGTGAGATACGCATCTCCAATGATGTTCCTTGGAGCGTGCGACAATCACAAAGAAACACCGCAGATGGACACAGGAAGCTAGGGCGCTTAAACTCAATTTTTATATACCGCGTGCCAGAATTTTCATCTAAAGTGGTTCAAGAGATTGGAAAGCATGATTTAGAACAGTGTCGGTTCATCCGTGAAACGATTTTATTAGATAATATTGTGGCACTATCGCTCACCAAGTTACATCTGTCGCCGAAGTATGGAGGATGTGGCCCACGAATCATAAAACGTTTGGTTCAGTCAGAGCAGCGAGCGAAGGAGGTTTTGGATGGATGACGGAGAAATCAGAAAAATCATACTTCTGAACTTCGGTCAAAGGTCTTAGAAGCTTTGCACCGCTCAAATATTAAAGCAACTGAAGCAGCAGGCTTACCTACTAATGTACAGAAGCGTAACTTGGGTGCTGATTTAAATGACCCTGATGTGGGTCTAAACGAAGATTGGGCCGCGGCTTGGCCGAACCAAGTTGCAAACCAGGTATCATTATCATATCAAAATAATGGGGTAACTGCGGAACTCCCATCCGTCGGCGTTCTCCAAAGCTTGACACCTTCACCTCTCACTGGGCTTCCAGAGACCGAGCAACTGGCATTCTTGTATATGAATGTTCAGTGTATTTTAAATAAACTGGCCGAAATGAAAGTCGGCCACACTTCCTGGACATATGACGTCATTGGTATCTCCGAGATGTGGTTGCGCACGGCCATGACGGACTCTGAAGTTTTGCTTCCCGGCAAGTCGTTGACCCGGAATGATAGGCTCACAAAAAGAGAAGAGATAATCCTGTATTGCCGAATCCAATTACAGTGTAAAGCCTTGGAGGACCCATACTCGCAGTTCCCCGACTTTTCTTGATGCCGCTTGCAGTTAAAAGACTGAGACGCTTGCATTGTTATCTAGGAGTACCGTCACCTTAACTTTACGACCGAAACCAACTGCCACCTAGCGGCAGGTTTAAAATGAACTTCACAGCGAAATTACCCTCACAGACTTATCATGGGTGACTTCAAGGTACATTGCGTAGAAACACCTGCCACGATTGGTGAACAATTAAAAGCTGATCTACAAGATCTGGTAACCAGTATTCCTCTTTACAATCACGTCACCTTGCCCACTCGGTTCAGAAATGGAAACAGACCATCTGTACTGGATATTGTGCTTACCAACGAGGTGTACATGATTGACGTGTTGGTTTTGGACTGCCCGTTGGGTCTCAGTGATCACGCAGTCAACGGCAACAACTTCGTCTGATTTGCAGAATATCGGAATGAGAACAACGATCGATTAGCCAAGCTTGTTTGCGCTACAAGTTGGTTCTTCCTGGCCGAGGAACCCCGGAATTCACCTGACTGGAGTTCGTCAACAAATTTAGTCTGCTGGTTGCAGACGCTTTAGAGGTAAGAGTTAGCAATAAGTGTAAATCCGTTTCTTTTGTTAGGTTCAGAACTCGCAAATGAATGACAGCACGCAACGCGTCATCCTGAGTGTAAAGCAAAGCTCCAGCGCAAGAAACTTGGGACAATTACGTAGCCAAACGTAAGCACTGCAATCAACTGCTTAGAGACAACAAAGACGCATAACAGCAAACATCGTACTAATCTTCATTGCTAACAAAAGACTGCTGTACAAGCAGGTCAACAGCCTAAGAAAGATGAAGCAAGGATTTCCTCCACCAAGGGCTGCGGTTGGCACAACAAGAACGATGTGAAAGCAGCCAACACGCTGCGGGTGCAATATGCCCCCACGTTTAAAGGGTCTAGCCACCAAGCGATCTTCTACTTTTGTCGTCTCCTAGCTAGAACTCACTAACCACTTTTACCACGGAGGAGGTATTGCAAAATCTGACGTCTCTACGTAAACACACCTCGCCAGGTGTCGATACCATTCTTCCAGAGGCACTAGAAGCAACAATATGCCAACTGGCAGAATACTGAGCTCAGATTTTCCAACGTTGCATTGACCAGAAGCAAGTTCCCGCCGTGTGGAAGCTTAGAATAATAACCCTGATACACAAACGTGGAAGCAGAACTGATCCCTCCAACTACCGCTCAGTATCCCTTCTTCCTATACTCACCAAGGTCATGCAATCCATAGTTACTTATGCACTGGTGTACTATCTGGAAAACTATAACATCATCACGCCTGAGCAGCATGGTTTGCGCCAACAGCGCTCATGCACAACGGATATAGTAATCTCACGCCCTAGTGGGACCGAGTCAGCTGACGATGTATGAAGCGTTTGTTTGATCTACCTTGATTTTTCTAATGCTTTCCATCGTCTAGACAACCGGATACTACTCTCCAAACTCCAGCATTACGGGACCGCCTAGTCTCGTTTAAGCTGAATTGATAACATTTTACTTCAACGACAATTAGTGGTCAGAGTTCGGAGCTCTGTATCGGATCCCATACAAGCCGAGGGTGAGAGTGTCGCAAGGCTCAGTTCTAGGTCCAGGTTAACTTTTGGTATTACTTAATGACCTTGATAGGGAGCCGCTTAATATTCCGAATTTTTGCTGATGAAATTAAGATTTGGCGCAGGATCCAGGCAAACGTCGACCAGCGTCTACTTTCCAGTGACCTAAATAAAGTGTAACATCGTCAACACAAAACTTATTGCATTTCCACTTCAATAAATACAAGGTGCTTTTTATCCGACATCAGAGCAACTACTCATACCAGCTCAAAACGAAACTACTTAAGTAATCAGCTGTCGAACCTGACTTGGTTGTCCTGTTTCAACATGCTTTGGATTGCTCCATGCAATCCGAAAAGGTCACTAAGACTGGGAACCATCACTTCGGGCTGTGGCTACGGGCGTTTGGACAAATAATCAGCTCCATTTTTCGATAAATGCTCTGTGTGTATGTTCGCCCTCTTGTGGAATAGGCAATTCAATCCTGGCACCCATGGCTGAAACACGATCTTAAAGCACTGGAGCGGCCACAATGTCGGGCATCCAAGAACGTAACTGGAGTGTGCAATCTTTCATACCAGGAAAAGATGCAAATATTGAGAGTATGCAGTGGAAGTTATCTCAGACTTCGAGTCGACCTGACTACAGCATACTTGATTCTGCGAGACGCACATGTGTACCGCCATTTACTATAACTCAGCATCAATACAACCATGAGGGGACACTCATTGAAACTCTCTGTACATTAAAGCCGCCTGGAGTGCTGCTGAAATTTCTTTTTTACTCCTGGCTGTCACTTCTGGAATGCTCTCCCTGAATCAATCGTTACTGCATCGACACTAACGGTATCCAATTACGCTTTGTCACTTGGCACTACGTCCCCATCCTCCAGCTGGAGTTTACCACTGAATTATCTTATGTTAAATGTGGGTGCTATGAATCTAAGCGGATTGCAGGACTACGGAGAAGCAGAAGGTAAGTGCTTATATTCGTATTTGAAATACTAACTGCTTTACTTGCATTAGTATCACTATGGTTATTTAGACATCCCCACCAAAAATTCAATGGGACTTGTAAAGCATAGGTTCTTAATCCGTAAAAATTCATTGTTTCGTGTTAAAGATTCGAGTGCATATGCTACTTGCTATTATCGAGGAGACCCTTGCGTTCGTGTTTGTCGGTGTTGTTGTTATGGTTGTTGCTGTCTTGTGCTTACACGTCCCCACGCAAAGCAGAAGCAAAATTGCTACCTAAGGTGAAGCTTTGAGAAAGTTGCGCCTTTTTAATCCTAACGTGATTGTTATTGAAGAGAGGCTATGCGAGCGTGATGAACCTTGCCGCTGACGTCATTTTTGTAATTAACAAAATTAGCAGGTACAAGGGACAATAGATTTCTAAGTGAAAACAGCTAAAGCTTAACAGGCTCTGTAAAGCGGTTATGGTGAAACTAAAGACCATAGAAAAGCTATTCACAAAATTTGCATTGCACCGCTGAACTCACAGAGGTATATGTAGAATAAACAGTAACTCTAAGCTAACTCCCTTAGGAATGACAGCAAATGGGATCATTGTAAAAAAATATGTCTCTGATTGTACACATGAATAAGATGAAAATTGAAAAGAAATCTGCGACTGTCAGCGAAATCTCTTAGAAACGCTTGTGTTTATCCACGCGTGAGGTATCGTGTAAGGTGGTGCAGGGAAATAATTGTACGGTGAAATCTGGCTTTGAACTCTGTCTGCGCGGGAGTACATTTGACGGAATTCAGTTGAGCATTCGAGGTTCTGCAACCGCGTGCGGAAAAGTAATTCCGATGACATTCCAAACGGCTCTACTGGAATGAGATGATGCCTACCCAAATCGCTGTTTTGTTTAAACTTTGGCAACTAGCCTTTGGGATCGAACAAATTCTGGTAATTCACAATGAGGTTCCTGCGCAATTGCCGGTGCTGTCCTCTGAAGATCCCCAGAGCTGCGAGCTAAGGTTTATACAGAAAAATATACAGCCCATTGACGTTCACAGTTGCCCGGAGTTGGGGTATCACCAAGTCGACGAGATCTCTTCTCGGCCATAGCTGTCTGACCATTATTGCGTACTTCACATGTGGCAGCATGTATGAGCCGAGAACTTGTGGGAAAATCAAAGGTTCGGATAGTCCGAATGCAAGATTCTGGGGGCTTACCTCTAGGACGCGTATACGTGAGGCCGTTTCAGCCTGATTCAAAGATCCAAGGTGTACCTACACCAACTTCCAGATCCTCCTCCCAAAAGAAGTTTAAAGCTTCCATTTGTCGAGTTAAGGGGTACATCACTTGGTTCTGTTTAAAAATAACAGATCTAAACTCTGCAGTTTGAGCCATTGAACTATAACTGTCATAGGCAATGTAACGTCTAAACATCTATCCTAAAATGTTTTACTGTGTAACAGTCGTGTATTGGACGCGCTTTTCCAAATATCCTTGTGGATTTAGTGGAATTTTGCAGAGCGTGGAAGCCTCAAAACACACAGCTACTGACATTTAATTTTACGCAAACGTTAGAAGATAAAGCACGTTCTCTGTTTGCGTATGAATTTACACACTTCCCCATATCTCAGTGTCTGTATATAAGTCTTTATCTCGTACGTGTACTGCGTGGAGCTGAGTGTGACACTGATCACAAATTGTTGCGGACCAAACTGTACATATATTTTCGTAAATCTATGTATTGCACTCCCGCCGTGAATCGGCGTAAATTTAACATTCTCTCCCTCGGTACTGTGGCGAAACGTACTGAGATGGAGAAGGCGATGGCTGTACGCCTGTGTGCTGTCGAATGCATAGCCACAGTGGGCGACCTGTGGCAACACATTCGCGACGAGGTGACAGCTGCTGAGGAGGAGACCATCGGGAGCGCAAACTGTAAGTGGCCTGATTGGTTTGATGAGAACAATGCGACGATCGGCGCATTGGTGTCGGAGAAGAATGCAGCATTTGCTGCACATGTTGCAGATCCCAGTAACTTGGGGAAGAGGAGTCCGTTTCGCAAACTTCGACGGCGACTGACCCGAGAGCTCCGTCGCATAAAAATGCATGGTGGACGGAGAAGGCGAAGCAGATGGAATGCTATGCCGAACGCCGTCAACACAAGGAATGCTTTGAGTCCTTGAAGGCCGTGTATGGACCGAGATTGGAGCCTCTGAGAACACTGATCGATGGTAGTTCAGGCGCTACTTGCACTCGGACTGCAGACATAATGCAGGTCTAGCGGAAAACTTTGACTGTCTCTTGAACAACCGTTCAGAGATCGACTGGCCTACACTGAACGGCCTGAAGCAGCACGATGTGAAGGCGAAACTGGCGGATACGCCGAGACTGGATGAGACGCAGAGAGCACTTGCTCAGCTGAGAAACGGCAAATGTGCCGGAGCCGACGTGATCCCGCCTGAAGTATTGAAACACGACGGACCCACGTGTTGACTGCCCTGCACCACTTGGTGGAACGTGTATGGATTGAGGAGGAGGTGCCTCCTGAGCTGAAGAATGCCCTTGTGCTACCACTATACAGGGGTAAAGGGATCAAGCAATGTTGCACGAATTATCGTGGTATCAACTTGCTGAGTTGTGTGGGCAAGGTGATTGCCCGAATCCTGCTCAACCGCCTCGTCAGTCAGGTTGTGGAACCTAACGTGGCGGAAGAGCAGTGTGGATTCCATTCGGGTCGCAGCACTATAGCTATGGTGTATGAGGCTCGTCAGTTGCAAGAGAAGTGCAGAGAACGACACCAGCCATTCTACTCGCTTTTTGTTGATTTCACCAAGGCATTTGATACGGTGAACCGCGAAGCATTGTGGCTGGTGTTGGGTAATTTTGGTTGCCCACATAAGTTTGTAAGTATAATTGAATGTCTGCACAGTGGTATGCGAGCGAGGGTGCAGCTGAGTGGAGAGACCTCGGATGACTTTGCAGTTGTCTCTGGTGTGAAGCAAGGCGGTGTCTTAGCTCCTGCACTGTTTAATGTATATCTTCATGCAATGTTGTCTTGTGCTTTTGATGCGGCTTGTGCTTACGGTGTTCGTGTGGAGCACCGTATTGATGGTGGGTTGCTGAACATCCGTCGTTTCGGTGCGAGAACTCTAGTCTGTGAGACAACTATCCGCATGTTGCCGTTTGCTGACGACTGTGCGTTGTTTTCACACAGCGCGGATGAGCTGCAACACATGACTAGTGCTCTGGCTTCGACAGCGACAAAATTTGGGCTCACCATCAACACAGGCAAAACTGTCTGTCTCTTTCAGCCTTCACCTGAGGCGCAATCTTCAATATTGCCGCGAATCAGTATTGGTGCTGTAGTATTGAAAACCACCTCCCGCTTCAGCTACCTTGGGAGTGTGATGTCGACTGATCAGCAGCTACACGTTGAGTTGCGTATTCGCGTGTCGAAGGCAGCAGCGGCATTCGGGAAGCTTGAGCACCGAGTGTGGAACAACCATCAGCTTACCATTGGCACAAAGCTGATGATGTACAAATCCATGGTACTGTCCGTTTTTCTATCCAGCAATGAAACGTGGACAATGTACCGTCTGGATGTGCGATATCTCGAGCGGTTCCATCAGCAGTGTCTGCGACGAATTTTGCGCATCGGTTGAGGCGCCAGAGTTGCAGACACGGGAGTGTTGCGCCGAAGTGGGATGTATGCAGTGGACTGCATACTTTTACTGAGACACCTGAGATAGCTCGGTCATGTGTGGCTTATGAATTCGACTCGGATACCGAAAAAACTGTTATGCGGTCAGCTAAGTATTGGGAAGCGGCACGTGGGGAAACCAAAGTTACGTTACCAGGACATGATCAAATTGAGCCTAACACGTTCTAATCTTGATTGCAGGTCATGGGAATCGAAAGCGGTTGATCGGCGCTTATGGCGCGATCTCATCACGAAGGCAGTTGCTGAGGTACGGGAGAAAGATCTCGTGCATGCAGAAAAGAAGCGGCAAGTGCGGAAGCGGCAAGCACCGATGGATTGTATTCTATCGACATCGAGTGCATGGTGCTGTAGCACATGTGGTCGCGAGTACCTGAATCAGGCAGGCATAGTTAGCCATGAGCGAGGCCACTCGGGACTACCGCGGAAGCGCCGACGGGTTCTGCAGAGAACGTAGGCAGAACCGGCGCAGCGTTTGTAGGCACGCTGCATTCGATTTACTAACCGCGTGCTTGCATGCTTAGTCTATTTATTTCAGGTGGTGGGTTTTCAATTTTGCCCTAAGGCTTTTCTTTCCCATATAAATGCCTAGTTATACTCTCTTCTATACACTTGCACACGTCGCTTAAGCCACTTGTAGTTATTTCGATAACATTTTCGTGTTTGTAGCCTTTCCGTAAAATAAACCTCCTGACCTCGTGACCTTACCTCGTATTCTTTTGTAAACTACTTATTTTATATGCTCACTAATGCAAGCTTCATGTCACCGTTTGCTTGCGTGTTATGTCTGTTTATTTCAGGTGGTGGGTTTTCAACTTTGTCCCAATGCTTTACTTTCTCATCTAAATGTCTACCTGTACTTTCTTCTATAAACTTGCACACGTCACTTAAGCCAATTCTTGTCCTTTTCGAAAACATTTTTGTGTTCGTGGCATTTCCGTAAAGTTTGCCTTCTGACCTCGTGAACTTATCTCGCATTCTTCTGTAAACAATTTACTTCAGATGCTCATTGCTTTAAGACATATGTCACCCTTTCCTTATTCATTACTCGATTTAGTTTCTTTGTTATCTTTCTCTCAAGTGATTGGCTGTTGCTTGATATCCCCGGTGAGGCTGTGCTTGATGTGCATGTTGACAAGGTGCCTACCTGTCTATTACCCACTACCTCGTCCATACTGGCTCCAAGAGACTTTTGGTCGTTGCTGGAGGGAACAGGTGCACGGTCCTTGTGGCCGTGTTAGGCTCGAAGAGTGGTTCCATGCACTCAGTGTGGAGCGGACTACGGTCCAGCCACCGCCTTGTGTGCGCCTGATTCCCCAAATACAGTGTGCTTGTGTTTGCCTGTGAAGGGGTGTGGGCCGGCTCCGTTGATGAGACGTGGCTCCTATCCACATGCCTCCCGGTGTTATTCCTTCGGGTTTACAATGGATATGGGGTGGGTGGTTGGAGCTGTGGGTGGTGCAACGCAAGCCACCCATGGTCCCTCTGTAGGCGCAGGCGTCCTGTGGCTTGCCACAGTGACAGGCAAATCCGAAACCGGATGCCGCCAACCATCTCGTACATTGTGTCCGCACATATCCGCATCTAATGATTCACTTTGACCGTGTTTGTGTGCGTCGTTTATTCACTCGTCTAAATACACCGGCACTCATCACGCCAACCATGTAGCACCTGCGCTCACTCAGGCCACAGGTAGCAAGCATGCGCTACCTATTTGTTAAGCCAATTTAAGCTGGGCTGCCTACCTGCATTTGTGCAAAATGCAGCAGACAACTAGTGAATGCTTCATTTAGATTGATATTGAAAATTCCACGTTACGAATATCAATAGTTACCAGTCCAGCAAATGCATCCGAAGCAAAATGCATATGCAATTAACATTCGCACTATACTACACACTACCGGAAATTTAGTACCACTACATTTTTAAGTTAAAATCATGTGTTTTCGCCACTATTTGTCGAGCAATTTGTTGCAATGTATTAGCTGGTCAATTTACTGAAATTCTGCTGTATATGACCTACACTATCACACCTTAGGTGAACACAAATATCAGCTTCCGAAATCTGTGATTCGATTGCCGGAGCAAATAGGCGGGGATGAATTGTAATGAATAATTTTGTCATCACCGGATCCAAGCTGATCCCTGTGGTTAACCCGGTCGGTGCGACAGTTTCTCTTCTATTTTGCTACTATGGTCGATTTCCTTTAGCAACTTGAGATTCATACTTCCTTCAAAATGCTTTCGAGTAGGTGGTTCAGTGCTTTAAGAAAGACATACCGACCATCAATAAATGTTGCTTGTTCAAATCAACTAAGGGTCAGTATATCGAAAACGACTAAAAGCTCTGCTTACGATTCGGATCCTAACTTGCTATCGTGTGTCTAAACCAGTGTTTCCCAAACTGGAATAATTATCCCCAAAGGGGAAATATAGCTTTTTTACGGGAGTTTAATAATAGTACGATAATTGCGTCATCAATCGGTTATCAAACAAACTTAAACACAAATAATTGTGTGAATCATGTAAGTAACTACCTAATTTATCGTTATTGATTTGCCAGCATTGACTAATCATTAGTGAGCGTTTAGTGAATAATACAATTTTCCTTAATAAATTTCACTGCCTAAAATAAGAATACAAGCTTGCCATTCAGCGCACCTGTAAATCGCGCCTCCATTAGCTGGCTCGTCAATTGTAGTCCCTTTAAGTCAAGAAGTCGATCAACGAAGTCTATGCTGACTGAATGCTAAGGAGAATGTAGGGTCACCTGATCAGGCAAAAAGGCTTCAGCGAATGTTTAAAAGGCAGAAGAGACAAAACAGGCGGTATGTGTTCAGGATATATCGATGCAGAGTGGTGCTTGAAAGCTGTATTCCATGACGGAGTTGTAAGGGATAGCTGAAACAAATGAGAAGCGGGGGGCTTGTGTTCATGTTTGATCAAGGAGCACACACCAACACAAAAAAGCGATGAATTTAGAGCAGGGCTTACTGAGCACCTTAACCGAATCCGCGTCAAATGTACCAGAATTAGTTAGAGCTAAGCAATGTCAAGCATCTCACTGAAGTATATAACAAAATGATATTAAAAAATCCACAACAGTTAAGTTCTTTTATCAATGTATCGAAGTATTTACACGAAATATTTTCCATAATATAAACAAATACGCAACCGTTATTGGCTAATTAGCTTGTTACACTAAACCTTTTTGTGGTACTTTTTATAGGGAGCCCGATTTGTGTGTAACGGCCTCAACAATGTTATGAACCACAGCTCTTACCTAACTGCTATGCCTGGGCCTGCACCATATGAGATGAAAGATGCCCAGAAACACCTGATTCAACTGAAGTTCGTTCAAACTGCTCCTCCCAAAGAGCCATAAGACATTCCTTAGTATACATCAAGGCATCCGCACAGGCCCTGAATGTTCCACTGACAGGTAATTTCATATGATAATTACATAATGCTCACTGATACTCCGTCCCTTGCGCACAACTGGCCCACCAGCCTTGCCTGTCGGAGCGCAAGCAACCTTTTAGTTGGCCTTCTGTTGTCAATCCTGTTGCATTAGGCTCAGAGACTGAGTTGGTCGTACCCACGGGCTCCGAGGAATTTCGCTTACAGTGCTGAATTCTATTTTGCGTTGGGAAGATTGTGTTATGCCGAATTGCTCTGTGTGAATTGTGCACCAATAATTTGCTTTGGTGCATTTTCCACCTGTGCTGATTTGCTGCAAATTCTCGGCCAGTATCGGAGATCTCACTGATGGGCCCAACTGCCGTTTGTGCCCGCCATCTTGCATTTGTTCTATGGCAATGTAAGCGGTGTCTGCCAGACCACCAGCTTAACCGACAGCGTTTGGATCCAGTTTACCAGTGTAGACATTGCGACGAACGGTTTCCGAAGATCTGCCATTGAAGATGGCACGTATTGTTTGCCCACGGAAAGCTAAACCCAAAGCTTCCGAAATAAACGTTACATGTGGTCTAGACCACTGTGCATAACTTGTGTAATTTGGAATAGCATGCAGAAATTGACGAAAACACTTCCATTCTCGATGTGATCGCCGTAGTTTCAACCAGATAAATACTGCGCATACGACCGATTCTCTTTGGTTCTGAACTAAGTTTACATCTCTTCCACTCATCAGAGGTATAACTGTGTTGGCGCAGAAGTGCGATAGGCTGAGAAGGATTGTAGAGCAGACAGCAGCCTTGAAAGTTGTCCCACATGAACCAGACACCTCAGTGCCTAGAACTGGATGCTCAACAACAAGCACGGTGTAAGGATAACGATACACATTTAGCCACGCCGACACTAGCGGCCGATGATAAAGATGCTTTCGCCACCCATTCTTCAACAGAATCACCTGCCACAATGAACAATGTTGAAGGCCCGATAACATACCCGTCCGCTGTTGCTACCCATATGACGAAGGCACATCCAACCGTATCCCCGGCCGCTGCCAAACGGGTTACTACTACCAATATCACCACGGCACTCAAGCCCCTATCAGTTGTCCAACCGAAGGATGCAGCTACTGGTCCCTCCAAAAAGGAGAATATGGAAGACTACCATAATTCCCTGACGGTCATATATTCTAATGTGACTGAATCCGGGGCGAACTCCATAAAAGATAATATCCTAGACGACAGAAAACAGCGGGAATTCGTGTCAATTAATAGGGGTTTAAGCTAAACCAGTCAATATGATGCGTCAACTCCGTTACCGAAACTCCGCACACTGAGGTAAACCGCGGTTCCTAAAGATTATGAAACAGATGCATTTCTCTTGTCAGGCACTCCTATTCATACCACCGCATGCACAGTTCAAATTTTTTAGACATTCATTGGAGCGAAAGCCAGAAAAGCAAACAAAATGCGGATGAATTCCGTAAACAAGACGCATTGTCTACCCTTGTCCATGGTGTCCCCGAATTCCAGACATTAAGCCAGCTAGAAGCCAAACCTCATTACTAGGAAGAATAGCTTTTATTCGTGAAGTGCTCTCACTCGAAAATGTTATCACTAACCCGACATCAAGGTTACCGCTATCACCTAACCATAAAAGGTGTGGTCCCTGAGTGATAAAAGTATCATTGCACTCCAAACTGATGGCAGAACACGTGATTAACATGTGGCTCAAAATTCTTAAAATGCTGCCATACGAAATACGGAAAAAAGGCAATAGACACTGGGCCACAGATTGACAATGTAACATGGAGGGAGCAAGTTACCAATACAATTCTGTCACCATGTGGCTCAGAATGGAAACAATGCCAAAACGCACCGGCAGCTAAAGGAGGAGAGGATGGTCACCCATTTGTTGGTGCTAAGAGCTATTTGCAACAAGCTGAGCTAGCTCTAGGGCCTGCGTCATAGGTCCTAGGAAAAACGCATGGGTTGGCATAGATCCACACCGGAAAACAGCATTCACAAACACGCTTCTGACCACCGCTGCCCTCACATTCTTGTACACCAATGCACAAGATCTTCTCAGCAAGCTAACGGAACTCCGTATCCGTCAGGTCTCCACGTTTTGATATCTAGTTTTGGTCACCGAAATATGGCTGAACCGGGAGATTGCATTACCCCGCATGACTTCCATACGAAACGATTGACCTAGCAAATGAGGGGGATTGCTCCAGTATTATCTCTCCGACCTGCACATTGATAATATTTATGACCCAGAAACGAAAGTCCTCGATGGTCTTTGGTGTTGTATGCAACTAAGACTTGGTGATGTGTGTTTACTAGCAATAGTTCATCGTCCTCAAATGTCTAACTTGGAAATAGAGCAATGCCTAACTTCTGAGATGAAACTAGTCCTGACACGACGAAACAGTCACGTCCCTCTGGTAGGAGGCATCAAACTTTACAAAATCAAAGTTCCAGCATCTCACAGCGAACAGTTCAAGGCGGATTAGAAAGAGATGATCGTCGAAGTACCTCTGTACCACCATGTCGCCACTCTCATGCGATTCCGAACGTGTGAGACCCTCTGTGTGGACGCTTTTCTCCCCAAGGAGGAAATAACGATCGACAACATGACCATAGATGCACCACTTGGCCGTAGCAACCACGCGATTTTGCTCTTACGTTACATCTGTTACTCGGAGTACATAAGAGATAACCACTTGGAAAGCTTTGTTGTTATTCATTATGATATCCGGTCTAACCAAGTTCAAGAAACCGACTAGTCCTTCCGGACCGAGAAGCCGCCCGATTTCGCGTGGATGTTTTTCGTCACCTTATTCATTGAGCTAGTGGCAAATTCGTCAGAAGTCAAAGTTCTTTGCCCGAAGCAAGTTAAAGCTTTGCTGATGAGCCGTACTAGAAAATGCCTGGTCTTAAGAAATTCAGCCTAGTTCACTTACAATGTCTGTCCAAGTAACCCGCCCTGGCGGGCTTACACAAGTCAAAGAAAGCACTGAGCAAGTTGATCCACCACGACAAACTCCAGCATCAACAGAGCTTGGCGACGCAATTCAATACAAATCCCAAGCTGCTGTATAAACATGTCACCAAACGCCGTAGAGTGCAGAGCAGGATCCCCGTTCTAAGTGCAACAGACGGTCTTGCGCAAACCGCCCAAGATGCAGCCAACATTTCATCCATACTTTCCGGAGTGAATCATCAATTCATCCGCTTTTGACAGCTTCCAACGCCATCAGGGTCAAAACACGTATGGTTCACGGCAGACAATGTGATAAAAACGCTCTCGTTGCGCGTGCACTACTCACCTGGCGTGGATGACATCAATCCGAAGGACTTGAAGAAAGCGGCTATGAACATTTCCGAACCACTAGCTCGGTTCATTCAAAGCTGTCTAGACCATATGCAGGATCCCTCAATGTGGCAACATGCAGCAGTCACTCCTGTTTATAAAAGTGGTATTTTTTCGGAGCCCCAAAACTACCCTCAGACCACGCTCGTCCTAACTGTATCCAAAGTAATCGAAGGTATAATTGCAGAGGCACTCATGGGATACCTTGAGAGCAGTAACGTCATATTTTCACAGCAACAAGGATTCCGCCGAAATCGATCATGCACTACAAACTTGTTGATAATCATAGCAAGCTGGACAGTCAGCCGATGCCCTAGGGATAGTCGACGTCGACTATCCGGACTTCTTGAAGGCCTCAGGTAGTTTGTACCACCGTATTATTTTTCACAAGCTTCGAAGTTCTGGAAACGGTGGCCTAATACTGTTGTTGGATCTGCAAATGTCTTGCTTAACTTCTGCTGAATGTGTGAGTCCGCTGCTTCGTTTCCGACCCGATTGACGTCCAGCGTGTCCGAAGTATCATTATAGTGGCATGTTTCTTCCTAATATTCATTTACGATCTTACCAGTGTACTGCAGTCGAATTTGCAGATGATATAAAAATTTGGCATGATACCAGAATGTTGGATGATTAAAGGGAATTGCAAAGCGACCACGACAGGGCTTATGCTTAGTCATCTAATAACCGGCTCCAGTTCAACTAAGTTCAATAGTTCAATAGTTCAACAGTGTATGGTGGGATAAAAAGCAATAACTTTACAAGACCCACAGGGTGGCAAATGGAAGAAAACAAAAGTTTCAGGTGTGACACAAAAATATCAGTAAGTTAGACACTGCAGTTTGTCATACCGTTATATAATGTGTATCATGTAAGTGCAAGTCCAATAGTCTTTCGAATGTCGCGATGTTTGGTGCGTTCACCACATGCGATGGCAGTGCGTTCCAGTGCGGACAGACACTAAGAGAGTAAAAAAACTTTCTACAATCTAAACGGGAATATTGCGTCACAAGTTTTAGTGCATGGCCTCGGCATCGTTTGTCGGCAGATAATGTTAACAGCGACTTACATGGATGGTCCTCTTCTCTTAGTATCCGGTAAGTGAGGATCAGATCACCGCGAAGTCGTCGGTATTCTAAGGAGTACAGACCGATCGAACGAAGGCGCAGTTCATAACTAAGACCCGATAGACCACGTGTTGCCTTAGTGGCTCTTCTTTGTGGTTGTTCCAGGAGACGAATATCCCGTTTTAACCACGGACGCCATGCCTGCACCACATACTCGAGGTGGGGACGAATGTAGGCGTTAATCAATAATGGCACGAGTTGCCGCTCGAAGGTACCGAGCGCTCGCCTCAAAAGCCTCAAGTTTAAGTTCGCTATGTTAGCTGCCTTTGAACATAGGAGCGAATTACCCAGACCTTCGTGCACGATGACCCCTAAGTCTCTTTCGTTGCTCACCTGTTTTACACACGCTGCTCCAGGTGATATGTGTTGCTGCAGTTACTGCGCAGCGACAACAGGTGACACTTTTCGGGGTTCAGGGGTAGTTGGTTGTTTACTGCCCATTCGTGAATCCGGTTTAGGTCATCCTGCAGATAGACAGGGTCAGATGTTGACTGAATAGCTCGCCACATCTTAGCATCGTCGGCGAATATTTGCATAGGTGATTGAATGTTGGCAGGGAGGTCATTGATATATACTAAAAAGAGTAACGGGCCGAGAACTGATCCTTGCGGTACGCCGCTAGTGACGCATAGGCTATCGGAGTGGGTGTTGGCGATCCTTACCTCGATTCTTCTGTCGTATAAGTAACTTTCCAACCATGTGAGCAAGGATCCGTGGATACCAAAGGCCGCAAGCTTTCGGAGAAGTGCTGGGTGATTGACTCTGTCGAACGCCTTAGAAAAGTCTAAGTAAATCACATCTACGGGAACTCCCTCGTCAGCAGCCCTGGTCCGTGAGTCCCGAGCAAGTAGTAGATTGGTGAGGCAAGATCGTCCACGTCTGAATCCATGTTGGAGGTTAGAGATGATTTGTAGACTTTCAAAATATCTCACCATTTCATCATCGATTATAGACTCCATCACTTTTGATAGAACAGGAAGGAGAGTAATAGGTCGGTAGTTGGCAGGGTCTGACCGCTTACCTCCCTTGTATATCGGAGTGATAAGTCCACGTTTCCACTCAGACGGAAGTGTATGAGAATCAAATAGAAACTGGAAAAAGTTTGCAAGGTGGACTGCCATGGTGGGTGCAAGGGTTTAAAGTACTTTCGGACAGATCTTGTCAATTCCCGGCGCACTATTTTCCCTGAGCGACTGTAATTTCTTTGCCACAGATGTAGGGCTAAAGTTGACCGTGGATAAGCCGACGACATTTGCTGGGATGTAGCAAGGCGATGGTTCCATAGTGTGTCTAGTCACTGAGACAAACTGCATGAGCAATGCGTCCGCGGTCTCCTCTTCAGTAACCGTTAGGCCATTGACCGTCTCTAGTGGTGGTATTCCCGTCTTAACCTTCCTTTTGTCATTCACATACCGGTAGAGCAGTTTGTGATTGCTAGTAAATTTGCGTACCATAGTTTCCTGCCATTCGTACTTGTCAGCTTTAAGGAGTGAAGTGCAGTAGTTTCTGACTGTTTTGTAATGATTCCACGTGAAACCACTTGGACCTAGCAAATGACCCCTCCAAGCTTCGTCTCGCCTATCCAACCACTTACGTGTTCTACTCCGGATCCAGTTGTTGCTCCGTCGCGAAACTCGTAATGGTACGTCTTTTGAAGCTGATTGTAGGACCCGGTTTATCTTGCCTTTCAACACTTGCCAGGCATCATTCGCCGAAGTGTGTATCTGGAGGTCCCAGTCAACGGTTGTCGCTATAGTGTGAAGCTTGGAATAGTTGGTGATGAATCGTCGGGTTTCTGGTTCTTTGTCAACCATACTGGCATAACACACATAATCAAACGTTAGAACTGAATGATCGCTACAACCTAGCGGGGGGTTGTATGAAACCGACTCAACCATTAACTCCTCATTAGTCAGGATTAAATCAAGTATTGAAGGCTTGTTTGAACCGCGGTGTCTGGTTGGTTGATCCACATGGTTATACAAAACTGCCATAGTCAAGAACTCAAGGAGTTTTGATTTGAAGCATGGCCCACTTGGGAACACAGATGCTATTGACGGTACATTGAAGTCACCCATTATTAGGTAGTGTGAGTACTTTTTCGACATAGCATATTGGAGAGCATTTAACAGAATATCATCGCTGTCGGCGGAGGAGTTCGGCGGCCTGTAGACAACTGCTATGAGGCAAACATCATGTGTCTTCTTCCGAGGACAACCATCGGGACTGGATAGCTGCAGCCGGCAAAATAAGGCGTCGGGGATAATAAGGGAATGCTCAGTGAGAGCTCCACATTTCAGGTGATCTCGGTAGTAGATAACAACGCCACCACCGCGGGATGGACGATCATTTAGAATGACTGACATTTCACTAAGTTCAATTTCTGGATCCAAAATCTCGTTTGAGAGCCAGGTTTCAGTTAATGCTATGATGTCCCAAGTCGCTGCTTCATGCCGACGGCGCAATTCCGGCAACTTGGAGTAAAGCCCTTGGGCGTTTGTGTAGCAGCATTGCATTTGTTGCCGCGTTAGGAGGTGGGTTCGTTGTGTTTGACCGGCACAAACAGTGCCGTTCTGCCCACGTTTTTTGACACGAGTGTTTGCACGCTTGGCTGGTCTATGGTCGGAAAAGCCAGGTCTGACTCAACTATACTAGTGGTCTGTACTGCTTGCAGGAATGGTCTCAGTCGTACTTCTGGTGGTCCTAGCCTTCTGCTGTGGTACCACACGTTAATTGCCATTGATGCCATCTCCGGCGTAGCCAAG
>CALYDF020003649.1:0-28636 GCA_944474145.2 Dicrocoelium dendriticum
ACTCCTGTTGATTACCTGGTTATGGTGCCTCAAGGATAGGCCGGATTTTCTCCTCAATCTTCTTCAGTCCCTCAACACCTATACGGGAACCCAAATAGTCAACGTGGAAAGCCAAGTATACGCACTTTTCACGTTTCAGCCTCAAACCATTCTCCTTCAAGCGGTCTAGAAGAACTCGCATTGATCAGACCACTTAGTTTGACTGCACCTCGCATCGCAAAGGAATATACCATTTCTTTGTTTGTTTATTTATTTATTTAGCTGTTAATTAACTGTGGCCCTTGTAGCCAATATGTCATCTAGGTATAGGAAAGCTTTAGGCAACCCTGTTATGATGTTCTATCATGTTGCTGGAAAATGGCCGGAGCAGCATGTATACCAAATGGTAAGTGCTTGTATCAGAACAAATCGCCATGGGTACTGATCGTCGTTATTGTTTTGGCGTCTCCGTGTAGTTCGAGCTGCCGAAAAGCGTGCGCGAGATCCAAGGTAGAGAAATACCTGCTGGTACCGAGCTGCGCGTAAACGTCCTAAGTTTTCGGGATCGGATATTTGTTAGCCGGAATACTGCACGACATTAATTTTATAGTCCCCACATATACGAATCGATCCATCAGGCTCGAGTACCGGAACAAATGGTGTAGTCCAATCCGAAAATCATACTGGTTCTAAGACGCCGCTCTTCTGCAGGCGATCACGTTCCTCTTCTACGTTCAATTGCATCATGTACGGCAGCGATCGACCCTGATGGATTGCGGTTGTGTGCCAGGTGGAATGTCAATATCAGCTTGTCCCCCAGTGAATGTCCTTTCCCCGGCATCTTAAATATGGATACAAATTGCTGGAACACTATTTGTATCTCCGATGGGAAGGATAGGTGGTTTAGCTGCAGCATAGGTAGTTGATTGATTCAGTCGAGGTCCACTACTTTTGGACAATCTCCGAGTGTAATGTAAATGGTTCTTCGGGTTGTCGATCTTCCATATGACACCTCAACCTCCTGCACCACCAGCAGTTTCACTTCACCACCCGTGTATGTACACAATCACAAAGGCGCCCGACACACTTTGGTATGGCTTGTTGGAGCCAATCTATGTGACCACGTTCTTTCGTTGCACAGCGTTACTGCACTGCCAGTGTCAATTTCGAAATGCACCGGAATCTGTTTAACACAAAGCTGTGCGCGAAATGGCGGTTGTGCACTTGGAGTAGTTGTGTTAAATATATTTTCCTGTGGTTAAATAGCAACAAGTTGGTTGTTTGCTACCGGGGAACATGGGTTTGTACTGGACCGGCACACACGGGCCAAGTGTCCACGTTCTTGGCATTTGTTACAAACCGTCTGTGTATGTTTGCATTCACTAGGATGACTGCGCCGCAAGCCGCAGCGATAACTGTTGAACGGGCGCGTGGTGTTTTTATCAACTTTGTTGACTTCGGCCGTGACATCTTCAACACATGGCTTTGAACTGAGCTGTAAATTCTGTAGTAGCTGGGCCTTAATTTCGGCAGCCTCCATGCCCGTCGCAACATCATGGGCACTTTCCAATGTCAATGCGTTATCAGCAAACAGGCAGTGCTGAATGCGAACATTTTTCACGGCGACCACCAGACGATCCTGGATCATGTCGTTTCGGTAGTTACCGAAATCACAATATGCTGTCAAATTCCGGAGTTCGGCAACCATGGAAGCAACTGACTCTTTCACACCCTGGACACGGGTATCGAATTTAAATCGCTGCACAATAACTGATGGTTTTTTATTATAGTGATTGGAAACCAGTGTGACCAGTTCAGTAAATTGTTTGGTGCATGGAAAAACGGGAGTCACCAAGCTGCGAAGTAACACGTATGTTTTTGAGCCACAGATACTCAGTAGGATATGCACTTAACGATTGTTGCTGACGATTTCATTAGAAGCAAATAAACGGTTCATTCGATGGATGTAATGGTTCCAGGAACCGGATTCCTCTTTCAATTTTCCGATGCAACCCATGGGTTTGATAAGTCGTCGCCAATATTGTAGGTAAGAACACAGAAACGTAAAGGGCAGGTGTAATGTGTACACACGACCAAGTCACTGGTTCGCTCGATATCATGACCTTTATTTACACACATGAGTCACGTGCACGATCAGACGGATGGTGGCTCTTGATAACCAATCACAACAATTAACACCTGTGCTACCCTAAAAGTTTTAGTGAATCAAGTATTTCGTGGGTTTAATTACCGAAACGGTTTTTATCTTGTAATTCTCACCCTAACCGTCCTACTGGACTTGTTGAGCATTTTCCTTCATGCCCCTTAGAAGGCACTGCTCCATTGCTCCGTCTGTGATCACTTGTCATGAGATTCTATTAAGCTTTGAAACTATCGCCAGTAAACTGTTCCAATCTTGTAGACATACTTTTGCTGACCCGTAAATCTCTTAGTAGACTGACAGCGTTACTCTCGTGGACATACAATAAGTAGTCAGTCACAAAACGAGCTACAGCATGATTGCTGAACTAGAATCACGTTTCTTTAATGTCATGTAGAGGCCAGGATGAATAATAGTTAGAAAACCTTGCATGTTAGCCACCCGCTGACTGATAGCTTTCGGAATGACGATGAAGTAAAACTTGCATCAGGAGCTGTTCAAACTTGGTGTTTTACTGATGCCATTCCGAAGTTTCAACTCATAACACTGAAATAGCTAACAGCATAGCTTGATTTTCATAGGCACAACGTAGTCGCATTAACGGAGGCCGTGCTCCATTTTATTACTGGAGAGTGCAGAGTAAGTGAAAAGCACTCGCATAGACGAATGCGAGCTATCAACAAGTGACGTTGGGTATCTGAGTTTCCACATGTGATCGGAATGCAACAAACCATTTCAAGATGGATGACTATCTACGTAGGACCGAGCTTCGAGCAACCCGATTGTTGGGAATCCACTCACAGTATATATCAAATCGCTGATGCTCGGTTCCGGCGCAGGGCACTGCTGCCCAGCTCTCACTACATGGCTGAGGTACACTGAAACCTCAGTAATTTGAACTCTCAATGGATTGGACCGAAGTTGTCAAAATATAGTCGTGGTCAACATACCGAATTCTGTATGCATAAGGTTTACACTATGAACGCACATGCAATGAAAACAAGACGATCAAATCAGTGAGGTCGTTGGGGGCTAGATATGGTCAACTTCGGAGATTTTATTGTTGTTTAATTATTAGATTAAGTTGCGGACCCGAAAACGGCGACATCCTGCTTAACAGCCAAAAACCCCATGTATTAACCCGACCAGTCTGGGCGAGAAATAAACACTGGAATGCCTCAAACTGGAAGTAAGTATGTCACACTAATTGACTGGGTTTACTACTTAATATCCACCTTCCTGGAGAGAAAATTTTGAATAAATTTGGAAAAGGTAATTCCTTTAATACCTTATGATAGGAACATCAGAAGACGTGAAATGTGAGATGGCTCAGTCATCTCGTGCACATCCACCAACCACAAATATGCAACGAACTCTGTGTATAGGTTGCAAAAGAAATTTCCCATTAATTCACAAAATCCATCAAGCAACTTTGGCTCCCAACGTCGTAGGACTCTCGCTAAGTAGACGCCAGAAGGTGCTGTTAAAGTGTAGCTCTAATCGTTTTGGAGATGATACAGTGAACATTATCGACGATTGTGTTTTATCGAAACTACTTCTTTATTTGATGACCCGTTAACTTAGGGGCCCAAGAATACTTTCTGCTCGCTTTACTTTGGCCACCTTTTAGATTGTTTTGTTGTTAAGATGACCCATGTGAAGGCGACTTGATCCTCTGCACCTCGGTAGAACCGTGGGAGATGATGGACTTAACTGCGCCGAATTATTATGAGCTCAAATAACTACAAGCTCAAGGCATCGAGCATTCCAGTAAGCTCAGAGAATGCGCACTGCAGACGACGCGGTGACGGAGGAGACTGTGATCCACGTAACTTTCAACTTTTGATGATCAGCTGACTTACTCGAGTTGCGCTAAAGCACTTTGCTTCTAGCGCATCCATATGTTGTAGACTGTTGGGTAGTCGCACCCCATTGGTCGAAACCTCACTGAAACTGATGGCTGCAGTAATGAAACTAGTGGCCCATACATGACATCTACAAGGACGAAGACTGCAGTGAAAACAAGTCAACCGATGTCGTTTCTTTGGCTCGTTATTTTATGGGAAGCAACTGGCGCACTGTGAATAATTCCAGAACCAAAAGACTGGTTATTAGGTTTTGTAACATGGGACGTCACTAGAAGTCAGAGACGAACTGCCGCATTGTTCCATACTTGTCACACAACCGTATGCATTCACCTCAGTGAGACCGACAGAGCAAAGTCCTATGTGAAAGCTTACTTTGCGTAGGTCACCAAACAAAACAATGTCTGCCACTGACTTTCTGCACTTAAACAGCTTTGAAACTCTGACCTGTGATGTGTAGACCAGAGCTGATCTACGCAGTGGATAGCGTGTAGTCCGGTCATTTTGGGGAGCTAGCATTTGCTTCAGGCCACCATTGCTAGCCGAATTCAGCAATCTACATGCTAATGAGTGGGCATTGGTTCGCACTGACCGTTTGACCTGGGCACAACCCCATCCAATTTATGCGCTTGCGTGTTATGTCCGACACATCCACCGACCAGCCCCCTCCACCCTCATACTTGGATAGATCTGATCTGCTTCTGGAGTTGGAGGGGCAGAGGGGTCAGGTAAAACCCCTGGGGAGAT
Source organism: Dicrocoelium dendriticum (assembly GCA_944474145.2). Taxonomy (NCBI): domain Eukaryota; kingdom Metazoa; phylum Platyhelminthes; class Trematoda; order Plagiorchiida; family Dicrocoeliidae; genus Dicrocoelium; species Dicrocoelium dendriticum. Next base: position 4,753 of record CALYDF020003649.1, read on the forward strand.
GCGTGGACGCACCATCTCGCAACTCGCGCGCCTCGTCAAGGTCTCGGCCATAGATAACCCCTGGCTATGTTCGTGTTGGCCATGAGCAGGCCTGTCAGTGCCGTGTGATGGCTAAGACGTGCATGAGCGACACAACCTGTGGACCAAGTGGTCTGATGTACTCTTTCCGACAGAACACAAACTTTTCTTGAGCACAATTTCCGTTTCCTAAGGTAGATCACTTGTAAGTGGACGACAGACATGGAAAACGGGAGGCGGGAAAAGCAATGAGCTGCAACTGGTCATCACTGACCACCAAATGATGTAAATGAGTTAGGCTGAAGGAGTCCAACTTCGATCGATCAGGAAAATTTTCTCGCTATCTAGCATTTCAAGTTCCCACAGGTCTTGCGTGTTTAGATCGTGCTATCTTACCTGCTGTCTCTTTTGTTCACTCCTTGGTGAACTTATCTGGTAGTAGGAAATTACCAGTCTCATAAGGTATTGGTACTAAAAAATTGCCAACTACCTGCACAGAATTCAGAACTGAGCTTCCCAAACGTTTTGGACCATGGACCGTTTTTGGTGAAAGTTTGCAGGACGGAACCCCTGAAATTTGGTTAACTACATGTCGAGACTTCAATAAAATGAGAATGAGGCGCAGTGTCCTAAAAACTTTCATGAGCGTGCACTGAATTAACACGAGTGTTCATCAATGTTTGTAAAAGTAAAAGATGTTGAAAGTAGGTATGAAAATCAACCTACTCTAGTCCTTAATGCACAGGATGAAATTAATTCTGATATGCGGCACTGAATTCTTTGATGTTGAGGAAGACGGTTCAAGTCTATTGCGGTACTTTGTTATTGCATTGGCTTAATGAAATTCACAGCTAAATTATGGCAAATGGGTGAGATACGGCGACAGCTGTCTTCGCTAAGTTAAGGTACGTGCGCTTCGTTTTTCACCAGCAATTAAACAGGGACAATTTGTGAAACTCATCTTGTAGGGTAGAAGCTGATTTTATGTCGACAAATTCTCATACCGAAGAGATGTAAAAGGAAGTATTTTCGCGCAAGTAAATTGGTTCTTGGCTCAAGAACAATTTTTTAATTCATTCTCATCTTTGCTGGGGAACTTCTGATGCAGGATTATCTAACTGTTGTGGCATTTAGTCGGAAAAATTTCGGGAAAGCCTGTGCCCCGTTCGTCTCTTCTACAAAATCTCCGCTGCAAACAGTCAAAATTCTAACCTTTTTGAAACATTGTATTTTATCATTTGCATTGAATATAGATGCAGATTTTTCCCGTGCAGTACTGGATTTTTGTGCGACAACTAGACAAGTTTGGAACACTGGTAGCCCGGCTTGGTTGCTCACCTGTTGATCGTTTTTCCGAGCTTGATGAAGGGATCGCATACGTTTCACCACCTTGGGAGTTGGCATCTTCAGTGCGGTGCTAGGCAGTGTATAATCCTGCTTGTTGAATCGCCAGTCCTTCATCCACGGGCAAGTGACTTTTGAAGGTGGCAATTTCGATCGAAATTGCCACTCATTTAAGACTTATTTGTGTACTTCTAATATATGCAGTACTAACTTGTCGCGGGAGTTCCATATCAATTTAGTGTGGATCAGGAAAGATATGTGCGCAATTCTCATGCCGTCACACAGAATCATGAATAGGTAGTTGTTCACAAGCCGAGTTTTAAGGCAATAAATTATTTGCATCCTCATCGAGAGCAGTTTTGAGATAGTGTGGCATTTTTCTTTCAACAAGTGCTTGTCGATAAGGAATACGTTGAGTGCTGTTGCAGGATTGTTCAATGGCTTTGATTTTTTCACAACACAAAGCAACCTCCTTTGTCATCATTTTTGGCACCAATAGTGCAAAGATCGATGTAGTTGACCTATGAATAATTTTTGTGTATAAACTTATTCACGATGCTGAACGTCTCAGTACCATTAATGTTCCTCGGTAGACGTTCACACAAAGCAGTTGTTCTCCCAGGGATAGTTGATGTTGCTGTTGATCATGTAGGCATAAGTAGCACTGCAAATCCTGTCCTATCTGTAGACTCATCCAATTGAAGAGCGAAGAGAGTATACCTGAAGCGTGAGGTTAACTCCGCCTTAACGATACTTGCTAGTGTCGTAACTTCTTGAGATACCGTATCATTTGATAGTGGCATTATAGTTTTGCTGATCTTGCATTCAGCAGGCACAGAGTCATTTCGACTGCACATGATTTATACGTTTTCGGCTGTTATGTGAGGTATTTCTGTCAACACAATACGGTAACTAACTATGTACGATGCTTCAGTAGTCTTTACCATTAGTCTGAGACGCGTGGAGCATGCACTTTGGATGTATAACAGCTCATCTCGCTTACGTACTCGCTTAAGTACTCTGTTTACTGCCTCTAGAGTGTGCATGCGTTATTGCACAATTCTGTCGCATCTATACAGGCATCATGGATCAGTTGGGAAGCAAGTTTTCTCATACATGACACACTGTGTGCAACCGATGGACCCTAAAAATCGAAAAGGATGATAAATGACGTTGAATTTACTTCTCTTAGCCACTGTTACAGAGACTTTTTGGGTTACATTGCATCGGAGGTGTCAGTTTCTACATTCGTAGAAGGCAGATTAGATGACCCATCTACTATTAGATCCGAAATTGTAGACGAATATTCCGGTGACACCATTATCAAATTTCCTGTCTTCAGCCAACGACCCATTTTTATGTTATAAGTAAACATGCTAAAGCAAAAATAAGTAATTAAACGCATGAATCCGGAACACACCACAAATTTGTACGCTCTGATAACTTCAATGAGTAAATTCTAAAATAAAGGGAATAGCTAGCTTTATGTAAAATAGCAGCGATCCATTCTAACCTCGAAATATCCGCGCTTTCCTTTTGGGCCTCCTTGTTTGGGTCGTCAACAAGTCCCTCTTTCAGATTGACTGGTTTCCGAGGAGAAAAACTTTCGAAATGGTCACAAAATGGGGCTATAATACATGGGTTACTTACTTCACTCTTCCGAGGTACAAAGCCTGGATTATGGGAGCTTGCGTGGAAGTAGAATGATCCATCCTGCCTCTACCCACCGCACCACCACAAAATTGCCACACAACCATGCTTACATTTGACAGCTCTGTTTACTCACATTTAAGTCTCTTCTGAACTCATTTTCCTTCTTGGCAGCAATTTGTCTTACAAAGGCCATTCGCAAGACTAATGTAGACCGTCAGTTATGATTTAACAATTCATTGCTACATATATGCACTTGGAAGATTTGATAAACATGTCTGTTTACGCACTGAAACAACTTATTAAACAGCCTGGGCCTTTCCGGTATTCGACCATTGAGTTTGCAAAGCACTGCTCTAATCGCTTTTCAAAAGAAGTGTAATGAAACAATCAAGTCATCAGACACGAGTGGACTGTTGATCGAAGTAGAACAATCATCAAATACCAGCGACTTCAGAATCCAGTAAACACGAACAGCAAGCACCATGGGATGTAACGGAAGACGCTTGGTAAAATATATCTGAACTGAACCGCTTGAGATCGAGAATATGCCACCTGTACAAAGAACTTAGCAATCGAAGTAAAACGGATTTCCTAAGATGAGCAGTATAACTATAAAACGGGTCATATTGTTGTGAACGCAACTTACTGGAGCACATCTGTGAAGACCAAAGGCGTAACGATCACAGAAGTACTTTTCGGATCATCAAAGCATAATAAGCTTCAGAAAATATATCAACCACGGTGACGAAGTGAAGGAAATGCGTCGTAAACTTTTGGGCATTTCGGCATTTGCCTAAATCGAACGTGGACTGGACGACATGAATTCCATTTGCGCTACCAAGAAATCCGATCTGTTCGAAATCTGCAGGGAGTATTGATTCTATGCTCAGAAGTAGGACCTTTGCGTATTAGAAAACAGTGAAGATGCCCAATGTCTCCATTTGCATCTTTTCTCACAAAACAACTTTAAGAAGGCGATTTTCCAGCGGAAACTAAAACTGCGCACACAGAATTAATCGAAACTGTGTGTGTTATCTATTCCTAATAGGCACTCAGCCGTTTGTTGCTCATAGTCTTACCATGTAACAGTGGTGGAATACCATTAGACATGGTTTTTGAAGCGTTTACTTTCACTGTTCCGCAGTGTATGCACCCCACAAGATGAGATTAGCCGATCAGAACTATCGGTACATGCCACCGTCTGCTTTCATTTGCGGGCTTGTACTGTGACGGAGGAGTTTGATATTTCTAAGGCGAGTTGCTCATCAGATCTCCGCGAAAAGTTGCAGCAAACTCTCCGCCGGAGTAGTTTGACGAATCACATTAAAATACTGTTAGGTAAATCACTACGGTGTAGATATCTGGGAGCTTCGGACGCTGGATTCCACACAATCGAATAGTATTGCGCTACTTGTAAAATAAAAGTAGAGCAAATGTTGTACAAGAATTGCACCGTCAGCTCAAATAGCAAAGCCTACTTGGTAATACGAATGAGCAAAATGATGGAACACACAGGCGGTTGCAATCTCGTGAATGGATTGACAAGTTCACACATCAGCAGCTGTATAGGGTATTTTCTGATGATCCACGTTTCTGCGACCTTTTGTGTGTTCGCACTAAATGTTGCACTTTATAACGGAAACCGCGAAGTATCAGGGGATTTGAAAGTAGCCGGTGCTCTGCGTCAGAAATGTTACTCTTCTGAACATCTCACGCGACAAGCAAAACTCCAATTTTTATTGAGCTGCGTCGGTGTGCATTTTTGATAAGTTTTGTCCTACGGTAGTCTAACTCCAGGGCGGAGTGCATATCTTGAATTATCCTTTCACTCTCCGAATGCTCATTCTAGTACAAACATGTGTGGCTACTGTCTATTGTCTTCTATCGACAGTCTTCTATCGACAGTTCTGACCTGTAGAGAGCCACCGTACATTAAGTCCGATTTCGTGTTGAAAAACTATCATCATATTTGAGGAGGGCTTTAATACTATGCACGCAGTGTGTAAGACGAGATCTCGGACAACCAGCAGTTTGGTAGTCCCATCATCCTACGCAGTTTCTGTATATGCAAAAGTAATGTACATATATGGGACTCTACTGAAGCTTGAACATCAAGCACAGTAAACACCATAACCTAAGAAAATGAATCTCTAGAACATCCACAGAAGGCTCAAACATTGGTAAAGATTCTTCAAAGCAGGAATACAGAACTACCATGAAGTGCAAAGCCTGACTCTAGAGGATGACTCAGCAACGAATGGCGTTAGACTAATGTGTGAAGCACTAAACTATGATTTTGCAACCTCCTTCCATACTAATACCAACATCTTCAATCCACTCCTAAAATGGAAGACAAATGAAACACTTTAAGCATTTCCGTAAGCCTAACTGGTTTTCCAGAGAAGTATAATCTCCACAAAACTTTCACTTCAGCCGGGGTCGGATGGTTCCTTCCTAAGCCGCTATCAAGTTCGGAGGTAAACCAATGCATTTACTGGTGTTAAACGTCATTATACTAGCTTTAAATAGTGGATAATTCCCAGTATATTGAAAAATCTCGATAATAACACCAAAACACAAATGTGGACCACGAACTGCAACGCCAAATTATCTTCCTGTTGATCATACAGCTGCTGATTCTAGGTATCTAGAGCAAATAGTTAAGAATGGTCTTATTCAGTTCCCAGCACGATTAAACTTGATAAGCAGCACGAACTATGATTTGCTGTCGAAGCGATTCAGCGCACGATATCAAATACAATTCGTTTACAATTCTTTTAATATTAGTCGTTGGTAGATTTCGTCATCATACTAAACATGCAAAAGCCCTTCGATCTAGCGCCACACGAAGCATTGCTGCCCGTCCAGCACTAATACGGAATCAGCAACCCAGTAGTAAGTTGGTTCAAATCCTAGTTGAGAGATCGAATACAAATAATTGAAATCGGCCAGCATTTCTTCTCCAAAAGAAGTTACTTGTGGTGTCGTCCAAGGAAGTGGGTTTGGACCATCACTCTTCTTCATCTATGTAAACACCAAATGTGATTCTATAAAACACGGATGTAAATACCTGTTTCTGGATGATATTACACTTGTATAATCATTCTCATCTGCCTGTCTCTAATTGAGCGTTAGGATTTAACTGCGCTGAATTCGTATAGCAATGAATGGTTCATGAAATTTTCCGCTGAAAAATTGCAAGTGTTTTGCTATGGATGCTGTATACCTCATGGTTCCATCACCCTTGCTGGTATAAGCATTCGGAATTTTAGTTAGCGAGAGACATTGAGGTAGCGTATATAGCGTGTGTAGGAGTACCAGATAGTGAGGACAAACATAAGTTTACATCACTAAGTTCTTTGTTCCACCTGGAGCACCACAAGGAACTGCACAATCATCCCCAGTCACCTGCGTCGCACAGAGAAGACAGCTGCAGAAATTATCCAGCCATCATCCACGAAAGTGCTCATTGGACGATATACCGTTACGAGCAATGAAGACCGTCATCGTTACACTCAATTAGACCAATTGTTGCCATTGAAACCGAGCAAAAGTCGCTTTCCCATAAAATTATACATTGCCGGGTATAAACTACCGGAATAGATCAGCTTACAAAATTCCCCTAACTGTCCCACAAGCACTAGTGGTTATACACTACTCACACATAGGAGGAAGCTAAGAATCCGTTCTGACTTTTCTTAGTAAAGTACGGTATTTAAATAACAAACTGACATTAAAATTACGGGTAAGTGAGATCCTAGCCAAATTTAAAGTGGAGAATAACAGAAAGCGGTGAGCTATACGCAGACAATTGCTTTATTCACATCTTCAAGAGCATACAGTGATAAGCGTGGGTACACTGTTAGGATACATACGTTAGTAAAAATAATTTTATTCTAAACAAGAAAATGATAGGACGGATGTTGCAAGATGACATCATTTCGTGCTCCCTGATCACACGCAAACGAGCAACGTACTAAACCATCACTGAAGGAAGAATCAATAATTTGAATGCTGACAGAAAGAAGGAGTAGGCTCAGAAGCTCAATGGTTACAGCAGCATGGGAATTGATGAAACACGCAACATGATCCCCACGGAAGCCTGTGTGTGACAGTCAACTGTTTTTGTGCATAGTGGTCAGGGTGATTTCTAGTGATGGCCAAGCCTCGGTGAAGAGTATTATAGCATCTGTATTGCGGTAAATAACGGCAAACTCCAAGTCCTGATCAAATTGGTGGCCTATGCTCCGTAAGTGCATTACAATCCATAAGGTTGGCATTCTGAAATTCAACTCCTGTACTCGCGTTTGACCTCCCGTACCGAGATCAACCCACTTTGGAACGTGTTCTCCATTCTGCCCATGTAACTGCTTCCGCAGCTACAGACGAAGTGTTAACTTCAATGTGTTGTGGCGTAGATCGGTTGGGTAAACTTGACCGCAGACCTTGGTAACTTCCTGGTTGTCCAAAGTCGAGGTCGTGGCTGCGTTGACCACATCTTCACCTTGTGTCAGTTGTTGGAGCACCGTCACATATATTGGCGGCCCACCGTTGTCGTGTTCCTCGATATCAAAGGTGCATTCGATTCTGTGGATGGACTTGCACTTAGGGACTGTCTAATCAGGAAAGGTGTACTTGAGAAATATATGAATATTATACGAGCATTATATGCGCTTAGCTCGGGCAGAGTGAGGGCTTACGGCAAGTTGTCGTTGCCCTTTAATATCTCCAGCGGTGTGAGACAAGGATGCCCGCTGTTACCTTTCCTCTTTAACATCGCTATTGACGAAGTCATAGAAATCGCTTTCACAGGACACGAGTTAGAAGGTGTGGATCTGTTCCCAAGAGAACGAGTTCTTGACTTGGAATATGCTGATGATATTGCCCCCATCTGTGACAGTTCCCAGACGTGCCAAACGGCGCTGGACATATTAGCACTAACTGTCCGTCACTTCGGGCATTGCTTCGCACCCTCGAAGTGCAAAGCGTTTCTCCAAGATTGACCTGGACAGCCTCCTTCGCTGACCCTTGATGGCGATCAGCTAGAAGTCGTTCAAAAATTCAACTACCTGGGAAGTTGTATCAGCGCCCGTGGGATTGAAGATGAGATCACTAATCGCATAGCAAAAGCTCGGGGCGCTTTTACTAACCTTCGCCACTTATGGCGGCGGCGCGACATCACTGTTGCCCTGAAGGGTAGAGTGTAAAATGCAGCGGAACGTTCGACCCTACTGTACGGTTGTGAAACCTGGCCCCTTAAAGCAACTGACCTGAAGAGGCTAGTTACGTTCGACCACCGGTGCCTTCGTAATTTAGCTCACATCTGGTGGGAACACCGCGTGAGCAACGAGCGTGTTCGACGCCTTGTTTATGGCACAGGTAAAGGAACTGAACCGCTCAGCACCGTTATTTGACGCATCAGGCTCCGATGGCTCGGCCACGTGTTACGCATGCCAGCCCACCGACTCCCGCGACGTGCGTTGTTTGCGCGCCGGGGGTGTGGATGGAAGAAGAGAAGGGTTGGCCAAGCAATGACTTGGTCGAGAGGAATGAAGGCCCTCACTTCTGAGCTGGCCTCGGTTGGAGCCTCTCGGCTACCTGGTTGGGGTCCGAAAGATGATGAACACGTTTGGTTGGACCCACTTACTGATTTGGCAAGGAGCTGGCCACAGTGGCGTTCGTGCTGTGAGTTTCTTTGTCCCACCCCATCCCTCTTAGCCTCTCCCTCCAACCACGATCTCATCATTTAGCATTATATAATTTTGCATAGTAATTATTTTTGATGCACAGTAGCCGATTGGTAGCTTACCAGAACGATGCCCATCCGTTACCGGTAGCTCAGCCGGCTTGCACCAGTTGCTTTTTTCCCTCCTTTTTTTCTGTGTATTGCAGCACAGTAGCTGAGGTGTTCCCCACCTCTGGCTAACGTGTATGATGATGATGATGTCCAAAGGGAAACCGGTGTCAAAATAGCAAGATGAAACCACACTTCGACGGGATAATCTGGGTGCAGCTATTCCGTATATTTTTGTCAGCTGTTTACATGTACTTGGTGGATTGGATAGATTGCATACGGAGATCAGCGGGTTGTCATATATACCACATGCGTTCATATAGTTGTTACGTGAATGACACTGTCGTTGTACAAACTGCCGAGCTTGCAGAACAACTACTATTGGCGCGAAGCAACTTATACCCAGCAATCGAATTTACATTTGAAAGCGACTCTTACAACGCCTACCAATTTTACATGTTCGCTTAAAAGAAACCTAGATGGTACACTACCATATGTTTGACCATTAGTGTCCTCTAAATTGCAAAGAAGCTCCGGTTCGTACCATCATTGTGATGGGTGAAAAGCTAGGCCTAGAGGAAGCGATTACATGTGAGCTGCAACATGTCTCCTCTACAGTACGCGAAAATGGACTTGCGGAGAAGTTCCTAGTGAAGCACTCAAACGGGAACGCGGAAACCGGGAACGAACGAGTGCCGGAAGTCCCAAAGAAAATAGCGTTCGTAATGATATCGTTCAAAGGAGACTAAAATGGCAGAAAATTCAGATATCCCCTCCGTCAATCTATAAAACAAGTACTACACTGCTGAGCATGTGGTTTGGTACCAAGATAAGAAGTTGCAGTTTAAATCTACCCTTGATATGACAGACACTAGCGCTGCGCTATATACTGTATTCTAGCCTTCGATGTCCTGCGCCTAATCATTCCTTCCGTCAGCATACCAATCTACTTCCTTTCCCCCAGTGACCGTTTAGTATGTTGCTCATTTACATGTCATCAGAGTGCGGGTAATGATATCATCTTACACCATCCGTCCTCTCACATTATGGTGTGTATGATAAAGGGAATATAGTGCTAAAAATTGTGAAATCAGTTGATCGCTAATTCAAAGAGGTCAAAGCGACAAATGGTTGCTAATGTGATTGAAGCCTCGAGATGTTGCTGGTTATGTCCACATTCTCCACATCCGGTGGTTCGTCATGACAGTTTCAACGACTGCACTATTTTCTTTTGCACATATAGATCAGGTTTTGTTTACCGTATGCACGCCACCTTTGCAGTAGCGTACAGCCTCGATCCCACTCTATAGATGTATGTTGTTGGTACTTCGTAGCTGATCTTGAAATCCGTTTTTTTGTTTACACAATGACCGGTGTTAAGAAAGTGAGTTGTTATTGACCTGCAAGAAGTCCCACCTTTATTCTTGATGATCCAACTCGGGAGATGTTCCTTGGTTCCCTGACCTAACTGTCTCATCGTACGTTCAATGCACCTGAACAGGTGAACCGGTAAATTAGCATTGATTGGAGTTGATCGGGCACTTGGTCTTTGAATCTCGGAACAAGTAGCGGTTTCAAGTGTACACTACCTTTAAGTCGGCCGCATCAAACTTCTTTGCAACTTTGTATCTGTCTACGCATGCAGAGGTCCGCGACAGTGTTACCTTTGAAGCGTAGAGTCAGAAGTAGTCGCCTATTTTCGACCGTCTGCGTCCCCACTTTCGGACTCCTCTACTTCATGTGGGTGTCGATGAAGAGCTCCGGATATCCGTTCTCGAGAAATGCATCATTGATTCGCTTAGCTTCTTCTTCGATGGTGTCGTCACTGCAGCTGTTTTATGCGCGGTCAGGCAAAGTGCGCACTAATGCCCCCTTGAGACTTAAAGGAACTTAGCTGTGAGAATTCGTGTTCTGACGTGTCCAGTATGGCTTCCTGTATACGTTCGTCTGGATTGACCAGTCGCTTCGTCGTTTCAAGCTCAGGTCCAAGAAATTCATTTGATCACTATATTTCTCTTCAACTGTGAAAGCGGTATTGGAATGGGCTTTGTTGCAACCATTTATTATGCCCTGCATCTCTGTTCCCCAATCATTCATGCAGAATATCTCAGTGACAAATCTTTTTTAACACTTCAAACTAGAGATGATCTGTCTCAATGGAACATCCTCCACCATTCCGATGTAGGTATCTGCTGATAGCGGAAATAGGACCGGTCACATTGCCTCACCGTCGACTTGTCAGTAAAGCTCGTTATCGAATTGTAATTGTACGTCAAAGGTGCATTGAGTTACAACTGTTTTTATTGGTTGGTTATTATACGAATGTTTGCTCTTCACTGGTCTATGTACGCGCATAGGAAATTCACCGTCTCTGGCAGAGGTACATTGGTAAACAGAAAGACAGCGTCTATGGAAAACATTTGATAGCTCCAGATGTTCATAATTCTAATTTCTTCGACAAAGCGAAACATGTCATTACAACGGTGAGGAGCAATCATTTGTCGGATGGGGTCCAGTATTTTGGTCAGCCATCGGGGATGTTTAGATATGGCGAATTACTCATATCTAATATGGGTCTCTTTAGTGTGCTTGGTTTGTGCATTTTTGGAAGGCTATAAAGTCGCGGAATGATGGAGCCCCTAGGTCTCAGTTGCTCATACGCTTCTCTAGTCAGAGTACCCCCACTCACCAATTATGTTGGACATTGCTTCAATTGTAGTCCTGTGTATTCCGTCCTATCCTTCTTTTGTTCGTATTTTATAAAACGCCAGTTGTCTGGAAAGATCATTTTAATTTTTGTTCACGTACTCACTACAATCCGTGAGCACGGTTCCAGCATCTTTGTCAAGTTCCTTTATAAGTACGCCATGCTTTCGCTGGAGTTCTGTGATCGCGTCAATGTGCACCTCTGTTAGCATACGGTGGTAGAAGATTGAATATCTTTGTAGGGCATAATAGATGGTTGCAACAAAGCCCATTCCAATACCGCTTTCACAGTTGAAGAGAAAGATAGTGATCAAATGAATTTCTTGGACCTGAGCTTGAAACGACTAAGCGACTGGTCAATCCAGACGAACGTATACAGGAAGCCATACTGGACACGTCAGAACACGAATTCTCACAGCTAAGTTCCTTTAAGTCTCAAGGGGGCATTAGTGCGCACTTTGCCTGACCGCGCATAAAACAGCTGCAGTGACGACACCATCGAAGAAGAAGCTAAGCGAATCAATGATGCATTTCTCGAGAACGGATATCCGTAGCTCTTCATCGACACCCACATGAAGTAGAGGAGTCCGAAAGTGGGGACGCAGACGGTCGAAAATAGGCGACTACTTCTGACTCTACGCTTCAAAGGTAACACTGTCGCGGACCTCTGCATGCGTAGACAGATACAAAGTTGCAAAGAAGTTTGATGCGGCCGACTTAAAGGTAGTGTACACTTGAAACCGCTACTTGTTCCGAGATTCAAAGACCAAGTGCCCGATCAACTCCAATCAATGCTAATTTACCGGTTCACCTGTTCAGGTGCATTGAACGTACGATGAGACAGTTAGGTCAGGGAACCAAGGAACATCTCCCGAGTTGGCTCATCAAGAACAAAGGTGGGACATCTTGCAGGTCAATAACAACTCACTTTCTTAACACCGGTCATTGTGTAAACAAAAAAACGGATTTCAAGATCATCTACAAAGTACCAACAACATACATCTATAGAGTGAGATCGAGGCTGTATGCTACTGCAAAGGTGGCGTGCATACGGTAAACAAAACCTGATCTATATGTGCAAAAGAAAATAGTGCAGTCGTTGAAACTGTCATGACGAACCACCGGATGTGGAGAATGTGGACATAACCAGCAACATCACAAGGCTTCAAGCACGTTAGCAGCCATTTGCTGCTTTGATCCCTTTAAATTAACAATCAGTTGCTTCTTTTTCCTATTTTACTAACGAATTTAACCTAACAGTGTTCCAACGCTTGTTACTCTATATGTCTTAATAATAATTAATGGAATATAATGCTTCGCGTGTAGCCCACCGCTTTCCGTTATTCTCTTTAGTCGACGATATATAGGCAGCTTACTTGACTTTAACTTAGTAGCTTTCCTTACTACGTCGAATATGATGGAAGTATTCCGTTTTCATTTGTCCACCGATATGTTTTTTTCATCTAAGCAAAACGATATGTGACGGCTGATACATGTTCACCCCATTCCAGCACACCTGTTTTACCCGGGAATACCAACCTTCAAGCTCTTCTTGTACGTAGAAAAATATACCCTTGAATCTGTTATATCGGGCTTTTTCTTATGCCTGCACAGTTTGGTTGGGCTATGCCAACCAGACAACCAGCCCCCTAAATAGGTTTTGAAAGTAATGGTAACCTATTAATATCTTGAAACCTGTTTCTCCTAATATTTTTGTAAGCATTTCTCACACGAACCAATACGATGGCATCCTTCACTGCGAGAAACAGCTTAATTAGTTAACTATTTTATAGCGATTTTTATTCTCTCATTTTGTTTTATTTTATTATATTCTTCTGTTTTTGGTTAGTCACGATTGGGCCGAGCTTTTGAGGTAATGGAAGGAATCTTTCAGGCCGGAGGTTTACCCAAGCAACGCGGATGGCCAAGGATACAGTGCTGAATATAAAAACGCGTGTCGAACCTCAAAAGCATAGTATACCATGAACTGTTGAATTCTCACTTGATGGTATAGGCCGTCAATTTTGATGAATTCGGTCAGCATGCGCACAAGAATTCAATGAATAAAGAATGGCCTGACTGGTTTGAGTGGCCAGTGCACGAAATCGAAACGCAGACGATAACTAAAATCGCTGATAGCTAGCCTGCTTTTAATCCACATAGACACGCGACCACATGGAATGTGGAGTTGTAGGTGAAACCTCTCGAGGGGCTACCCCGCATGGAAGAAAGTCTCAAAGAAGGGACTGAAGGGGTAACTGTATTATTTCGCTGCCTTTCTGTTACACTACATCCCACTTAGCCATGAAACTGCTGTGTTTCTTGTTCCCGGTTGTTTCAATTCGACATCCCTATTTTAATATCAATAGCATTCGTTAATTTCTTCCGTATACTAGCTTCGTGGTTTATATTGCAGCGCTTTTCCTTCCCTTACTACCTCCATGCCAAAATCCGCCTAGCCATCTGTTTGCTTTCGGTGTTCAGTGTTTTGTACAAGATCATAGTTCCCTGATCATGTCTTCATGGGTATGTTTAGCGCTGTATAAAACAAATGTTTGTTTATTTATCTACTTCTCTCATCTCGACATTATCTATTCAGTTTCGCGGCTGCGCAAGCCATAACTCCCCACCCACAATTGAAGGCTGAAAGATAAACCACTGAGCTTCAAAACCACCGTAACACGCAACACACCTTGTTTGATCAAGTAAATCCGATAGCTAGATCTTGGAAGGCGCAGGCACCTCACTTCGCCTCAACTCTTCCTGAGCGCATACTATCTTACACCACTCGGCTAACGCAGCTGAAACTTTGAAGATTCATACGGAATTACGTTGATGTATCAATCCTAGCCTTCTCTTTCTTTGCGCACCAGTGTGAAATTGCACCAATTATGGAATTTCTTCTACACAAACAACTTGACCTGTATTAATCTAGTCTATTATGTACGATTGTGCGTTGCTGGTTTGTTTTTGGCTCATGGCTCCAATTGGTTCATCTCATTTCAGGTTCCTTTCCCTTTCATGCATGCGTCGCCTCCATGGTATGCTTAATCTAAACCGGAACCAAGAAAACTGATAATGTTCGTGTATGGATGGGAAACCATAGTGAAAATCCCAAACGTACATCTAAAAGCGTACCTATTAAATACCTGAATAAACCGCAACCACTGGCAGTCCCGCAAGTGTGAGCATGTTGCACAAGTAAGTACAATCCGTCTCTTTGTAGGCACGGTTTCTGGCTACCGTGAGAAATATACATTATTATGATTATGATTATTATTACTTCTTTGGATGTAACATAGTAGATCGAGCGGTACTCAGACCAGAATAGCATATACCGAACAGCTGGCGTCTTAGATTGTAGGCTGTCATAACTCTTAGCCTGGTTTAAAACCAATTGCATTAATGAATTTTCGAAAATAACCCACGGTTGTTGACCAATTGGAACACGTTTTCTATTCCACAGAATCATCATGAAGTTGGTCAGTGAACGCAGTGTTTTTCACGATGTCGCAAGATGATACACGAATGTTCGAAAACGACCAGCCAGAGTAAGTAAGCATCTCAAGCAACAAGCGTTCAAATTTCATTCCAGGAATTACATTGGTCGTTAAAGGTAAATCTAATCGGCAAGGCAAATAATAATCAAACTGAACTTCCATAGTGGTGGCCACGAATTCCCAAGACTGGGGTAGAAAAAATATTGCGGTAACCAACGAAATTGTTGGACACTTCAATAAGGTTTTGCATTTATGAATATGGCTACAATAACGGTATAGAACTAGGTTAATTTGCTGTTGAACAATTACGCTCGTTTAGATGGTTTGATTAGAAAAACATGTTTACTATCGATTGTTTTAGCTGCCCTACAGCATGGTGCGCGAAATCGGGGTATCCTAGGTATTTGGCTTAGCAGATGAAGCTGTTTCGTATGTTTAAGTTTAGAAGTATTGGTTTGGGTACTATCAAGGACTACCACATAGGAGCGAATCATAGTATACAACCTTCCTCTCACGGAAATTGGGAACTGCTGAAGGAACACCAACCCCATCAGATATACACTGGAACAATGAAACGGTACTGAGTTACTGATAAAATCGAAAATGCGTAACAAGTCGCGTAGGATGGCCAGATGAAAACTAGAAACTAGAAAAAAAGTATGGTGAATACATACGTTTTGGTGACTTATCACAGTGTTCCCACTGCGGCATACGCAGAAGACCTTATCACGGTTGTGCAGGGAAATGCCGACTGATGTATAATTGTAACGTTTTATCGTCGCCCGATTTGCGCGGGATTTATTCGTTAGTACTAAAGAGTGGCAGGATTTTGGTGGAATTCAGAGACAATTCATCACTGGCCACTCTCAATCAGCAGGTTCCAGTAAGTCTGGAAAAGCATCAGACAGCGCCGTTTCGACTTACTGCGTCTTGGAGGAGGTGTACTTTCCATCGAACCCCTACCGTGTTCCAATTCCATGACTTCCAGACACCAGCGGCTAGTGCTATTAAGCCATGGGTGGAAGCCCCAGACCCGCATGATTGAAACTTGTTTATGATATAGCACGGCACAGATTCCACTGTCATGCCAATTACGAACTATGCAGAGGACGGCAGTTAGCTCCACGAGCTAGGAGTTTCCGTAAAGTGCCTGTGTACGACACAGGATTTAGAAGCTGTCCAGACAGCTTTTATATTACTACTGAGTGGTGAGTAATTTGGTATAATTCAGAGATAATTCATCACAGCTACTCTCTGTCAGCAGGCTTTGGCAAATCTGTAAAAGCACCAGACAGCGCTACCTGGCGCTATGCGAAAATTTCTATCTCGTGAGGCTAATTGCTGTCCCCCGCACCGTTTGTGACTGACATAGCGGTGGAAAATGAGCCGTGCTATATCATAAACAACTTTTAATCATGCAAGTCTGGGTCTGTCACCCATGGCTTAGTGGCACTAGCTGCTAGCCTCCGGAAGTCATGAGGTCGGAACCCGCAGGGGGCCGATGAAAGGTGCACCATTGAAAAAACCAAGAAGGTCAAAGCATCGCTGTTTGGGTGTTTCCAGGTTTGCCAACGCCTGCTGACTGCGAGGAAACTGCGCTGCGTTGTCTCTGAATGTATTCGTTATGTAGGTCGGTTAGGGCAACGTTAGAGCCTATTTTAAACATAGGTAATGTGGAAACGGAAACAACTTAATTTTGGAGAGCATTCCATGACTGACGCACGGAGGGAATCAAAGTTTTGGTGACTTGTTGTATTGTGACTTGTGAGTTGTTGTCATGCATGACCAAGCTGAACTGGTGGCCTATCAGCTTCGTGTTGCGGCTAAGTGGCAGTAGGTGGCGGCAGATATGGTTGGGTTTTCCCAGAATTTTCTAGAACATTAGTGGGTCACTGAGTAGGCGCCGATACCGACCGCTATGCAGTCATGGGATCCTCAGCCTACATTTATAAGAAAGATCGAAAAATACTTTGACGTGCTTGGTGGCTCTTTGCTGTGGAGTCTCGAGTGCTCCGGACCTATTTTTGTCAGTGCTGTTAGGCCTGGATAGTGTCTTCCACATGAGGCCGCACATAGGTGTGAACAGACGGACGGATCAAACTGCTCGAATGCGCTCCACGGGAAATCATCTCGTTGGTTCCAAGCCTTTAACGCCTTCTCAGCTAACTAATGGGTAGACGGATTTGGGTATGATTTTGTTCTGTTCATCCCAATTAGTTTATAAGTTGCAAGATGAGCTACCAGTCCGGAAAAATACCAGCTGCTCGTTTCTCCCCATTGTGGCTCGTCAATGGTGTGCATTCGCTCTATCCCGGGATGGGAATCGAATCCATGAATATACGTAGCTTGTACCACTAGCCAACAGCTAATGCCACTGAGCCATGGGGGAGTAGAGCCGAAAACACGGATTGAGGTCTAACTGCGTTATGGCCCGACCCATTCTTCACTGCTGTATTGGTAATTGCCCTTGCAGAGGCAGTGGTTGGCTGTCCGGGTTAGGAGTTTTCTTGCCAGTGTCCTGAAATCACACAGCTTGCTCTAAGCAATGGTGTTTAGCCTGTATTAATACCCAAAGCTGTGTTCTTGGGCGACTGAATGTAAGACGTGTGCACCAAGCTGGTTATGCTATTCGGATGAAGACAAATGTGGACCATCTTACATATGAAGGAAATAAGATATGCGCAAATAGTTTTGAAAGACAAAGCAGGGTTAGTTAAACTTCTCATCCACCCAGACATTTGAAATAAGGAATTGTTTGAATTGAATGAAACTGGGGCACCTATTTGAATGATAGAAAATATCTACGGAAACACATGATAAGCGTCACTGAATGTAAAAAGATACAGTAGGTTAGGCAGTCACCGCGGTAACCACTCTGATCATTCGCATTTGAGAGATCTACATGCCACCAACATATTAGTATTGGCAAGCAATCAATGTTTGTGGAATCCACTGTGTTGACAGGATTACCGTCGTCTAGGGTACTGATGTCAGAGAATACGATGGGGCCAACAGTCTTCGGTATTTTTGTCATTGTCTTATCTAAGCTTTCACTCCCTGCAGACTAAGCGAAAAAGCTTTTCCTTTCCATCCCATCAACATCTCTTTCCTTTCCGAATTGGCAAGTAACACCCCGCCCTAGACTCCCCTGTCTGTGTCAACAGTATGCCAGATTCGTGCTTGGAAATAAACATTTTTCCTATAGAGACCCTGAGTGTTTGTACATTATAATATATTAATGTCTGGCTCTTAACTAGTTGATATTAATGTGTATTATGTCATCTTAATATGTACTAGATCCAGTGGCGTCACAACTAGGTTTACCGCCCGGGGCGGACGTAAAACTGCCTCCAAGCTGGCAGTTGTAAATCCGTAAACCCACACAATTGCAAACAGACTTTGTACATTTGGATTAAGATAACAACAAAGACAAAATTTAAAGTACTGCCATGGATGCAGGTATCTATATTGCAATGTTATTGTATTGCATTTTATTGTTCCAGTACTCGTAAGTAAAATTTACAGATATATTTTTCGTGCGTTATTTGAGACAATAGGATTGATAACACCAATCAAATTCAGTCCATTAGCGAATTCCCGCTATATAGGGAGAACTGCCAATTGGTGAGCCTTGTCTGGCTCATTGATGCTTGAAGGTAGTTCGTTAGAAGCTTGGTTTTAAGAATGCCTTTCACGGTTGGGTGCCCTAATACTTCGAGTAAGAAAGATGCACAGTAGATTCCAAAAGTGATATTTCTGTATGAAATGTAAAAATACATCTATCAATTAATTTTGTCGCTTCTTGAATCTGTCACAAAATACTGTCATCTTTTCCATTTGACAAGGAATTCTTCTTTTTCTACATCTTCCATAACTTCGCTAATCGAAAAACCATGGTTACTCTCAAAGAGATGTAACGATGTAATAAAAGTATATGTGTTTGCAAAGTAATGAATTAGTTGAAATCTATGACATTCTGTCTGCCAAGCTGTCCATGACAGACAAGATTCCTTGTTTTAAGTCATCGATATAGCATCGATATAACAAATAATCCTTCTCCGTCCATTCGTATCTTTCGGCAGTTTCGACACTCCATGCTTACACCAACTCAGGATAGTGTTTCTTTGATTCATCAATTGCAATATCAACCATTTTCTATCAATTCCGAAGCAGGAAAACCCACAAAATTGTAAGCATAACAGAACTTTGCCGCACACCCAACCTGTTTTGTTTAGACATTTCTATGCTTTCTTGATTTCTATAAGCACAGATCTCCAGACTCAGAAACGATATGCACAGAAACAACAATACCGAGGTGAGCATTAAAGACACATCTGATTTTGTGGTTGCATTTTTCCAATAATCTGTGAAATGTTTCCAAGAAGTGACAAATTCTTCAACCCACCGTTTGCAGCGCCTGCTAGATTTTACCGCCACTTGATACATATACCGGTGACTTGAAGCAAAACATACCAGCATATTTAAAAATAAAAATGTTGTGAAGAGCCGGGCTATCCTGTCAAAAATGTAATAGAATGAACCGTCGCAGAAGCTTCATGAACACATACCAGATTCACGGAACGGTTTTGTACATATCACGAATGTACCTTTGGATTGATTTCGCATAAGTCGCTGCATACTGATTGGTGCCCCTTCATAACAGCAGTACTGTTTAATGTTTGGACACGGCAGTCGTCAGGCTGAATTTCGTGCCTCACCGCTTCTCTCAATACCACTACAGATACTTCCTATGCTCTTGTATTGTTATTCTCAACGAAGCTGTGAAACGACTCCTCTACTGTAACTGCATTTCCACTTCGCTGAATTTTGTGAGATACATCGGGAATGCTAGCAAAATTAAGCAGACATATTTGCTTTCTCTGACTTGATCTACGATTTTCTTTCCCACTTTATTTACTCAAATGCTCACTTGTTCATTATGAACGCGTGGCGACAAAGTAAGTGTTGATTTCCCCTCCTATTTGAACTGTAACTAATTGCTCATACTTGGCCAAGAAATATATAAATTCACTCATTTGTCCTGACCCCGTTCGTCATCCTGGATGAGTCTCGGAGACCATCCAGTGTCCTGTTTTGTTTGACGGGAGACCTGACGATATCAAGTATTCTAGCCAATATTTCAAACCACGTCTTTTCAACAATTGTCTTCCTTCAACTAAACGGATTGCTAGATCTTTGCTGTTGGGGAAGGACTGAGCACACCATTTGCCACATTGGTGAGCAAATACTTTTGGATTTAGATTCCACCAGTTAGTAAACCCTCATCAGTCGAAAAACCAAACTATCCAGTTGGAAGCATGTTGCAGCTAAAGCAAAACAGGGAATAGTTTAAAGAGAATACGTCATGCATGTTTGCAGTCTTTACTTGTTTTCCCGCTACTCTCGAAAAAGCGAGTTCGTTGTTCACTTCTTGGTCTTAGCTTTGTATTTATTCCAGGTAGCATAACATATTGAATTCACGATCGACGTGCTTCACGATAACAAATCAGAACCGGACAAGCTTAGTGAGAATTTCATGGTCAATCTTAACAGTCCACTGCTGGGCATCCATAATATCGATTGCTGTGCTTATTATCATGCCAAAGTGTGGTTGCACTTCCAATTCCACTTCGCACGCATCTTCTACATCAGCATTACAAACATTTCCCAGTGCATCCATGCTTTCAACATCATCTAAGGTATCTCGGAGATCACCGTTTGTAGTAACCATTTCATCTTAACTTGCAGTGTGATTATCATTGTTCATTTCCTCCTTTAACAACGGAGGTAATTTCGATGAAGCTACATTTGGTATTGGACAACCATCTGCACTGAAAATGCCACCCCTGTCACATGCCGCACGGGGCGGACCGCCCCCTGTCCCCACCTATGCTACCCCTCTGATGAGATCGCTGTGCAGCACAACTGTATGTTTATTGCTTTTGGACAGGAACGTGTCAATAATCAATCAAAAGTAGCAGTACATCAGCCATTTGAACTGAGGCTTCGCTGCCATACAACCATGAGGACCTATAAAATAAAGAATAGTAAGAGGGAGAGAAGGTGGACTTACCTTAATACCTTAATGCCCTGAGCAAACATTCAGGGTCAAGGCGCCTACACCTTGTGTAGACAACGTACTGTCACAACCAGCTAGCTATCGTGCAAAGATAAGGCGGCATCGGCGAAACAGCTTCCTTGCGGCTTTCATAGCCCCGCGTCATAATCTGCCAGTATCCGCTGATAACTAAGCACCGAACACACTTTAAACAGTCAAGCAGATTAGGAGACGGAAGCACACGTGCCACTGGTGTCGGTTGCGAGCCATGACTTGTAAAGTTTCGAGCCAAGCACAAGGCGAGTCACGTGGACTCCAGTCGGGAAGGCGAGACGGACCAACGGCACCCAGTTTGGTCGTCAGTGATTTCAGTTCCCGCTGCCAAGTCAACTTCTGTCCACCTCGAGCCTTGCCCCATGCTTCACCTGGCAAATTAAACAAGGTCCTCCTAGGTGAGCGGTGACCAGTCATACGTAGCACATGCCCAAGCCAACGCAACTCATTCAGAGCTATCTGTTGTTCTAGGGAGCTAGCATGATTATCACTACCTAGTACTCGCCTACGCACATCATTGTTGCGGACACCCTGATGCCATCCGACACCAGCAATGCCTCGCAGAAAACGATGATCAAAGACTTGAATGCGCTTCAGATCTTCAAACGGAAGGAGCCAAGTCTCATTACCATAGTGCAGCACGGCCCACATTGTGGCCTTGTTAGCACGGCCTTTCGAACGAAGGGAAACTCTCTTCTGTCGCCAAAGATGCCGCCGGTTCAAGAAAGCATCTCCAGCTTTTGCAACGCTTGAGCTAACGTCAGTTTCTATGTGCCCATCGTTGCTGATGCAGCTGCTAAGATAAGTGAAATGATCAATCACCTCGAGTTCCTCGTTAGTAAGAGTCAAGGGGTTATAAAATGGCTGATGGTCCTGCAGCAACCATTTGCACATTGAAGGTGCGAAGTGCATCCCATATAATGGGACCACTGTAGACAGGCTATTCAGGGTTGATTGTGTCGCCGCTACATCGTCGAAAAGCAAGACGATATCGTCCGCATAATTAAGATCAACTAATCTTTCACCAGGCAGCACTTCAACGCCTAGATGATGAGATTCCGCAAGGGAACATCCATGATAGAATCCACGACGAAATTGAACAAAAATGGGGAAATCGGACAACCCTGACGAACGCCACCTGTAGTCGAAAAGCTATCCGATAGGCCACCGTAGACCCTGACGCGGCCTGTAGTGTTCGAGTATAGAGCACAAAGTATGTTCACATATTTTGTGGGAACAAGTTTCCGCGCAAGTATTTCGAAAGGAATGCATTGATCGACTGAATCAAATGCGCTCTTGAAATAGTGGAACAGCCATTGTCGGCCTGCGGTATGCGTGGCGCTGCTCTAGCACCTGCCGCAGAGTGGATATATGGTCTATACAGCCACGTCATGGGCGGAAAATGGCCTGCTCTTTCCTAACCCGAGATGCCCGTTCCACATTAAGGCGACGAACGAGGATGGAGGCCGGTAATTTTGTCACAACTGACGTTAGGCTAATACGTCTGTGGTTAGAACAGTCTGTGCCACTTCCCTTCGTGTATATTGCCACTATAATCGATTCGCTCCAATTAGCAGGGACACTTTCTTCCTTCCAGTTACGTTCGAATAGGGAGGTCAATGCTATGCAGAGGACCTCACCTCCATCCTTAAATAGCGCAGGTGGGAGGAAATCCGGGCCAACTGCACGGAAACGATTGAGGGCTGTGAGCGCGTTTCGGATCTCTACCTCCGGTGGAGCCTCTAAACCAACCGTCCATGACTCCTCCTGCATCATCTGAGTAAGAAGAGGTCCGGGAGCAGTGGACCAGCTGAACTGATCTTGAAAGTGTTCCGTCTAACGAAACATACGGCGCTCCTTATTATGTATAATTGCAGCCGCGCTGTCTCTGATTGTCTCACTGACGCCTGGTTTCCTGGGAACAGTTGCGCGTATTAGCTGGAAGAGCTTGCGGTAATTGCCTACTGCTCCTGCCTCCCCCATTCTTGAGACCTAATGGTCCACCAGGTTTCCTTGTCAGCACGTAGGCCCCCCCTTACTTCGTGCCTAATGGCTCGTCTGGTCACATTTGCTCAGAGCCAGCCAGGAGCATTTTTATAGATTCCAACAGGTTCACCGACCTCTCGGACATCCAGTGACTGGTGCGGTGACGATTGCTAGTGCCACAAGCACATGCTCCTGCGCAGTGCATGGCGACCGAGATCCTATTCCACTAAAGCTCAGTGTCATTAGAACAAGACAGCGAAAGTTCAGTATGCAGTGCGTTTTGTTAGGCTTGCCTGACCGAGGGCTGCGACACTTTCCCAGACGCCAAGTGGCACTTCGGCGCCCACTGTCTCTAAAGGCAGTGCCACTAAGAAACAACTGGTGCTCCGCACACAGGAGCAGCAGACACTTGTCGTTATCAGTCCGTTCAGAGTTAAGCTCATAATTACCACCCAGCTGAGCTTTTGAAGACCTCGGACGCCTACTTGTGCGTTCATATCCCCTGCAAGTACTATAATATCTGAACTGGTAGCACTGCGTAGTAGCACGTTCAGTTCGTGATAGAATGTGTCCTTGGCAGCATTTGAACTGCAGTCGGTGGGAGCATGAACGGAAATCACAAACAAACAGCGTTTTGTACTACATTGTGAATCAACCTTAAATGATGTCGTCAAACGGACTGTATATGAACGGCTGTTCACCGGAATCCAACCGACCAACGATGGCTCAGACTTGGAGCACGGAATGATACCCACACCAGCTTACCCCATG
>CALYDF020003650.1:0-28693 GCA_944474145.2 Dicrocoelium dendriticum
CGTGACATGTGCTTTCCCATGTGCGTTGTGTGGTGGAATGGAAAAAAGGGCCGATAAATGCGCGCAGCTTGTGGAAACCGTGGTCGCGTGCAATAAATATTGTGTTTTTCTCGACACTTCGTTCTTGCTACAGTGATGCCGTGACCATATAGGATGAAGCTGTACTGACCAACGCATTTTGCTGATAGAGATGTGGTAGCTTGGCTCGAGGAATTTGAAGCTGACACAGCATGCAATGGGGTCAAGTCAAAGCAAAATCGCCTTATGTACACCTAAGTAGGTGCATTATTAGCGTCTACACTATCACCGTAGATAAATTGTATGAATGGGACCAGTTGGAAATACATGAATCCAGATTGAAGAATTACATGGTCAAAGGTATGTGGATGTCATTCAAGCAACCGCCTGCGCAAAGTATTCGTGACTTTCATAAGGTCGACAAGAAAACGTGAAAAATAGACAAGATTGTTTACCTATATTTGTGGCCGGCACACTACACGTTGGGTTCAGTTCCCTACAACTTCTATACTTTCCCGTATTTGACACGTCTCGTACGTGTCATGGATTACAAACTGCTATCCAGGCGCCACCCAACAATTGGTGACCCCGGTCCAGAACACGCCGCCCGCCATTTCGAATTCCCATTCTGGTGAGCTCGTTCCAGTGACTGTGACGCATTACTTTTGATCATTTTTTTTCTTCACATTCCACGCATTATTCGCCTTTTGCAGCGAATTGTCTAGAAGATAAGCCATCTCCATACGTGGTTTGCGCCGTGCATTTACCCTCCTCCAAATTTTTTGGGGATGATCTTTCGTTACGATTTTTACATTGTAATCCATTTTTACATTCATTGGATTTTTTCTGATTTTGCCCAGCATAATCACCTAATATCTCGACTCGCCCAGGGTATATCCTCGCAGAGGGGAGACATCATATTTTGCCCCCCTCTTGTAATGAAATACTAGCATTTTAAACAGGTTGACATTCAGCAAATCACACCTTGTGTCAGAGTCGGTCAACAGCAACTTTTTAGTGATTTGCAACCAGAAGATACGACGCCCTCAGCTTTGTTGCGCGAAATGCAACAGCGCATTGGCACGTCCAAATTGGTCGTAGGGATTCTCCGCAAGCTGTGGATGCAAGGCCTGCCTGAAGACACCCATGCCATCCTTGCAGTAGCAAGTGACCAGCCACTCATAACAATTGCGGATCTAGCAGACCGCGTCATCGAGCAGCACCAGCCAGAGACTAAAACTGGAGCACCTAAGCTGCCTTGTGCTGGCGCAACCACACCGACACCCGCGAATAGGCAGCCTACGGCAATAGACACCTTTTAACTGCGGATAGCGTCGCTTCAGTGCCAGATCAAGAATCTCACTTTAAAACGTAAGCCCCGCGGCTGCTCTAGGTCATCGCCCCGTTGCACGAAACCTGATGGCTCAGATTACTGCTTTTACTATTCGTGTTTTGGTAAGTGCGAGCAACCATGCAGCTTTTCCTCCGCGAAACAGGAAACTTTCAGGCCGCTCCGTAATGGCGACTAACGGTGCCAGCAAAGCCCACAGTCGTCTCATCTACATTAGGGATTATGATTCCGAGACCCAGTTCTTAGTTGACACCGGGACGGAAGTCAGCGTCATTCCCCTATGCCAGGTGAGCCAGCTGCTTCTTTGCCAACAAGCTTAAGTGCAGCCAATGGCACGCCAATGGCACGCCAATAGCCACCTACGGTCATCGGTCGCTTACCCTTGACCTAGGTCTTCGGCTCACGTTCTGCTGGGTATTTACCGTTGCTGCAGTCCCCTTTGCCACCAACAGCATTGAGGTTCGCGGGAATTTCGACCTCTTGGACTGGACCAAACGCCAGATGATAGTCGACGCTGCAACGAAACTCAGTGTACGTGGCATCGCCGCCGACATTGCATGTATAACACCGGTATACGCCTGTCCGCAGTCATCGTCAAACTACGCCAACCTTTACTCCCAGCACTCTAAACCCGTTCAACCAATGAACACAGCCATGCCTATAGCATCCAAAATCACGCAACACATTCGGACGAAAGGCCCACTCTTCTCATGCCGTCCACGCCGACCATAACCCGAGAAACTCAAGGTAGCTAGGGCGTATTTTGAGCAAATGCTCGAACTTGGAATAATCCGCACTTCCGACAGCCCTTGGTCCTCTCCGTTGCAGATGGTCGCTAAGAAATCTGGTGGCCGATGCCCTTGTGGTGACTACGGCGCACTCAATCAGCTAACCGTCCCAGCTAGGTATCCCAACCCACACATGCAGGACCTTACCGCATGCCTCACAGGTAGGACGATCTTCAGCAGTATCTAGCTGGTTCACGCCTACCACCGCATACCTATAAAGAAAAATGACGTTCTGAAAATAGCCGTCAACACTCATTTCGGCTTTTTAAATTCGTAACAATGGCATTAAGACTGTTAAACACCACGCAAACCTCCCAACGTTTCATCCACGACATCACTCGTAGACTTGACTTCGCTCATTCTGATCTGGATAATATTTTAGTAGCCAGTTTATCGGAAGAAGAGCATTTTGACCACGTTCAAGCTCTCTTCCAGCGCTTTACCCAACACGGTGTCACAGTCAACCCGATTAGGTGCGAATTCGACAAGTAAACGTTCGAATTTTTAGACCACCTCGTTTCATCGTCTGGTATCAAAGTCCTTCCTGATAAGATCCAGGCAATTAAGAACTTCCCAGCTCCGACTTCGTTCAAGCATCTCCGTTGATTTTGTGGTTCGGCCAACTATTATCAACGCTTCATTCTGCACTGCGCTCAGCTCATGCAGTCTCTGACTGACCTACCCGGAGGGAATGAACGAATATTACTTTTTCCGGACACAGCACAGACAGCCTTCACCGAACTCAAGGACGCTATCCCCAAGACAGCTCTCCCCGCTCATTCCGAATCGACTGCACCCCTTTCTATCACGACTAATGCCTCAGACGTCGCGGTAGGAGCCGTCCTCCAACAAAACGTTGGCGAACAATGGCAACCCCTGGGGGTTTTCTCCACAAGCCTGCAACCAGCGGAATCCCGCTACATCAAGTTTTGCAGAGAACTACTCGCCATTCACCTAACCAGTCGTCACTTCCAGCACATACTCGAAGGCTGCGCTTTCACGATCTACACTGACCATAAGCCACTCGTCTTCGCCTTCAACTCTGCCTCCGACAAATACTCACCATGGAAAACAAGACACCTAGACCTTGTCACGCATTTCACTGCTGATATAAGTCATGTCTCAGGTGTCGACAATCCGGTCGCCGATGCACTCTCACGCGTCAACTTCATCCTCCTGTCTTTGCCCACCGCCGACCTTGCCGCCATGGCATCGGTTCAAGCTCAAGATGAAGACCTACAGCGTACTCTGCAGTCCACTTAGCGGCATGCGCAACCATTTCCTCTTCAAAGCAAGGAAGGAACAATCCTCTCTGACACTTCCACAGGTTGACCTAGAACCCTCATTCACAGTCTTTGACGCACTCCACGCACTATCACATCCCGGTATCCGTGAATATTTGAAACTGGTCACCGAACGTTTTCTTTGGCCACTCGTGAACATAAATATTCTAATTTGGGCTCGCGCCTGCCTTCAATGCCAGCGCTCCAAAATACATCCTCATACCCGCAGTACTCTTGGCTCATTTTCCTCCCCCGACTCTCGATTCTCACATGTACACTTAGACTTGGTAGGTCACTTAGCTCCTGCATGCGGATGAGTATACATTCTTACAAGTGCCGACCGCTTCACCAGATGGCCAGAAGCCCTTCCCGTGACAGACTGCATAGCTGAGACTATTATCCGGGACTTCATAGATCAGTGCGTCTCACACTACGGATGCCCATCCACCATCATAACTGACTGTGGAACACTCTTCGAATCTTCACAATTCCATACGTGCTGCAAATTTTTAGGCTGCTACCGCATTCACACCACAGCGTATCACCCAGTAGCCAACCGTTTAGTAGAACGCTTTCATAGACGGTTTAAAGTCTTGCTCCGTGTCTCCTCTGACCATAGCTGGAGCGAAAACCTTTCGCTCGTACTCTTAGTCATTCGCAGCAGCATCAAAGCTGATTTGAAACGTGCACCAGCAGAGCTGGTTTACGGCACAATGCTAAAGTTGCCAGGAGAATTCGTTTCACCTCCCGCATCGTCCGGTATGCCTCCGCCTAACTTTGCGTCCTCCCTAGCCTAACGCATGCGTTCACTACGCCCGACTCCGCCCGGTGAACAGACCAGAGATGTACAAATTCACATCGGACTCTCTAACTACACTTACGCCTTCCTCCGCACTGACGCAGTGTGACGCCCCCTACAGCCACCCTACTCTGGCCCTTTCAGAGTCCTGCAAAAGAATCCGAAACATCTCACTTTAGACCACAATGGTCATCGAGCAACAGTGTCCATCGACCGTCCCAAATTGGCTTTCTTTGACGAAAGACTTGATACCCATGCTGTTGCTATCACACAAGCACCGGCACCTACGGTGACTTACCGAGCACTAGGTACCCCGAAACCCTCCGTTCCCCTTAACCATCAACCTATTCCTCCTAAACGCCAGGCAACCAACCGATGTGGTAGACAGGTCAAACGTCCTCTCCGTGTTTCCGTTTTAGTAAACGTTTTCTGTTTCCATTGACGCGCATTTTTCGTCCTTAGTGACAATCATGCGTAGCATCCACAAACATTTTGCAAAAGCGACAAAAAATACCAAAATATTTTGGAAGCGTAGAAAGCATACTTGTTTATATCAGGCATGACATGTTCTCTCTCCGACGACAAGCCACTTCCACCCAATCCTTGCACACCCCTCTGCGTTCTACCTTCCAGAAACTCAACAACCGGAACTGCCATGGCAACACTCGAGTGACTCTCCAACCGGTTCAACGCAACACCCGAGTGACTCACCAGCCAGCTTAAGGACCCCATTCTGACCAAGGAACAGTCAGACGCCATCGACTGCGGACGACCATGAACGGATTGGTCCCCAAAAGCCTGGCTACTCGTTGTTGACGAGGACGCGCGGATTTCTTCGTGGGACGAGGACCGTGGACTGGAGTGCGGTGGGAGGAGTAACACCTCCCAAGCGCACCGTCGGGACTGCAGCGGGGGAAATGTCTTGTCGGCCTATCTTCTGCACTAGCCAGTTATTTTTGCAGACCGACCAGCCCGCTCCGACGGCCCATCGATGATGCACTCTGGTCCACACGATCATCATAACTAGTTAAGAAAGAAGCCTGGACCCAGCGAACCATGCTGCACACCTCATCTCAGAAGCCCGTGTTCAACCTAATGCAATTATTCGCACCCATCTTCACTCACATTTTCCCCACCATCAGTCCCATCGAAGGCTTGCATCCTTCAGCCTTCTAGGGAGAAGTCCTTGTAGGGTACCGGAAAACACGCTCCTTCAGTATTTCGAAGCATTGGATTTTACCGTTGTTTTAGCCTTCAAAACGTCTACTTGTTTTACTGAAGGCACTTACATTTTCACTAATTGCTTTGGTGAGTACTGTGCTATACCGTTTCTCGCTCTGGTTGATTCGCTTCCTACATTTGTAGCCTGCACTATACATGTTGGGATCAGTTCCCTCCAACTTCTATACTTTCCCGTATTTGACACTTGTCATGGATTACGGACGGGTACCCCAGGCGCCACCTAACATGCTCCAATTCAGAACAGTGTAACCCGGCTGAAAATTAGAACACCGATCCAGTTAACCACCCCGACACAAAAGACTGCTCATAAAGGTGCGCTCGCCATACATCATACATTAGAACCACGTGCCACATCAAAAGTTTTAAAGTTCTGACGACATTAGCATCCGCTGGTGCAACCCATATGACTGAGGCCCCTCCCATCGCAACCCCGTCCGCTGCCAAACGACTTAATACTACCAATACCACCACGGGACTCAAAACCTCATCGGCTGTCCAGCCGAAGAAAGCAGTCACTGATCCCTCCAAAAAGGAGAATATGAAACACTTGCATAGTTCTCTGACTGTTTTATGCTGTAATGTAACTGATTCCGGGGCGAACTCCACAAAAGATAAGATACTAGACGACAAGAAACTGTGAGACTCCCTGTGTCAACTAATAGGGGTTCAAGCTAAACCAGTCAGTATGATGCGTCTCCTCGGTCACCCAAACTCCGTACGCTACGGTGAACCGCGGTTACTCCAGGTAACACTTCAGTCAGGTAATGATGCAGAGGCAGTTCTCTTGTCAGCCAATCGCCTCCGTACTACCACATCCACTGCTTGAATTGTCCCAGATGTTTCATGCAACGAATTTCAGAGAAGCAAACAAAATCCGGATGCCTTCCTTATACAACAAGACGTAAAATCTGTCCTTGTTCACTGTGTCCCCGAGCTCTAGACACTGAGTGAGCCAGAGGCCAAATCACATGATTGGGATGAATGGCATTTTATTCGTGAAGTACTCTCACACGAAAATGTTATCGCTAATTTGACATCAACATTACTGCTGTCACCTAACTAAAAGGGTATGGTCCCCGAGTGATGGAAGTTTCATTGCACCATAAACTGATGGCAGAACATGTGAACAAAATGTGGCACAAAAGTATAAAATGCAGCCATCCAAAATACGTATAAAGGCGATAGGCACCAGGCCATAGATAGACAAAATAAAGCAGCAGGCAATTTACCAGTACCATTCTGTCACCGTGTTGCTTAGAACGGAGACAATGCCATGACACACCGGCAGCGGAAGGAGGACAGCATGGTCACTCTGTTGCTGGCACTGAGAACTCCATACAACAACCAGAACTAGCCCTATGGCCTGCATCATCCGTTCTACAAAGAAAAGAACGAAGGCCGATCCCGCAATGGTCGGCATACACCCTCACCGGAACACAGCATTTACAGACACGCTTCTAACCACCGATGCCCTCAACTGCTTGTATACCAGCGCACAAGGTCTTCTCAGCAAGTCAACCAAACTTCGTATTCCTCAGATCTCCATGCCTTGAGACCTAGTTATTGTAAACGAAACATGGCGGAACACGGTCACTGATGCTGAGATTGCTCTACCCAGAATGACTTTCATACGAAACAATCGACCTAGCAGAGGAGGTGGAATGCTCGTGTATTACTGATCCGACCTGCATGTTGATCTCATTGGTGATGCAGAAACGGAAATCATCAGTTCTATTTGATGTCGTATGCACCTAAGACCTCGTGGTCTGTGTTTACTAGCAATAGTTTATTACCCTCCAATGTCCACCTTGGAAATGGATCAGTGTCAAGCTTTTGCGATGAAGCGGGTCCTGGCACAACCACACAGTCACGTTTATCTGGTGGGGGACTTCAACCTGGACACAGTCGAAGTCTCAGCATCGCACAGAGAACAATTCAAGGCTGACTTGCAAGTGGTGGTTGCTGATATGCCTCTGTACAACCATGTCATCTCTCTCACACGATTTCGAACGGGGATGTAGCAACTGTTTTGGACCCTGTGGTCAGCAACGAGGAACTAATGGTCGACACCGTGACCAGAGATACACCACTTGTGCGAAGCGATCACACGATGTTGCTTTTTTGTTAAGTCTGTTACTAGGAGCACAGCAGTGAGAACAAGGACGAAACATATGTCCTCACACATTACGATAACCTGTCCAAACTCGTTCAAGAAACCGACTGGTCTTTCCTGGCCGAGCAGCCGCCCGATGTCGCTTAGATGATGTTTGCCACCCAATTCATTGCGCTAATAAAAAATGCGTCAGAAACCAAGGACTTTCGCCCGAAGCAAGTGAACTTGTTCCTGAGGAGCCATACTAGGAATTGCATGGCGTTAAGGGATTCAGTCTGGCGCGCTTGCAAAGCATGTCCAAATAACATGAACTTGGATGCATACAAAATTCAACGAAACCACCGCGTCTAGTTGATCCGCGGAGACAAAATGCAGCAACAACTGGACTTAGTGGCGAAATTCAATACAAATCCTCTTGATGTATAGACACCGCAACAAGCTCCGGAGGGTTCAGCTAGGGATCCCAGTTTTACGTGCACAAAGTGGTCTGGCGCAAACGACACAAGTTGCGGCCAACATACTTCGCCAACACTTCATCCACACTTTCCAGAGGGAATCATACTTTTACGCGCTTTGGACACAGCTCCTATTGCCAACAGGGTTAAACCAAGTATCTTTCACGGTAGCCAAGATGTTGAAAAGGCTAATGTCATTGCGCGTGCATAACTCACCTGGCGTGCACATCAAACCAAAGGCACTGAACACATCGGACATGAACCTAGCCGAACAATTATCTCGGTACTTTCAAGGTTGTCTCGATGAAATGCAGTGGAACAATGGAACGATGGTACGGGCAAACAAGCGGATGCTAAGCAAGTGCCGTAAGATGGACAGAAGGAGAACCACAGCATGGTGAATAGAAAACAGTGCTAAAATGAAAACCGTTTTGTAGACACACTACAGGGTTCACACAGAGGCATAAAGAAAGGGCAAAACTCAGTCGTATAGGTTAATTCTGGTTGTGCAACTTTTGTCTCATTATGTTATCTATCGAGACACACAGGCTATAGCTCGTAATTTAGGTTGGTTAGGGCAACGTCAAAGCGTTTTTTAAACACAGGTACCGTGGGGTGGGAACAGCGTAATTTGGGAGTGCTCTCCATGGCAGGTACACGCGGAGAAGAAAATTTCCATCGACATTCCAGCCGACTGTATTGCGTGGTTAACTTGAACTGGTGGCCCCTCAAATTCGTATGGTGGTTCAGTTGTAGTAGGTGGCGGCAGACATTTTTGGGGTTCCTTAGAACCTGATAGGCCATATTAAGATAGACATGTAGACACCCGTACCAGCTGCTGTATAGTTTTAGCGTCCTCAGTCTAAGTTGATAAGGAAGATTTAACAACCGTTTGATGTGCTTCGTGGCTCGTCGCTGTGGAGTCTCGTGCGCTGCAAGATTTTGCTTGTGCTAGGGCTGCCAGGCCTGGATTGCGTATTCCACATGAGACCGCACGTAGGTGTTAAGCAACTGCAAACAGACAGAGGGACTAACTCACCCGAATGCACTCCGCAGCATATCAACGTGTTTGTTTCCAGTATTTGACTCCTTCAGATAGTTCAAAGCGGCCCAGATCAGCTAGGGTTACTACCCCAAAGTCGCGCTCCTGGGTGACTTCTCGCAGAAAATAATCTCCAAGCTTGTATGTGATGTTTGGCTGGTGGCGAATGTGAACAACATTACACTTCCCCGAATTGAACCGGAGTAGTTAGTGGAGGGACAACCCATACGCTCTGTCCAGGTCTCGCTGAAATCCATCGGGATCTGCTTGATCGGCGATCGTCGGCCATATCTTATCATCATCATCATCATCATCATCATCATCATCATCATCATCATCATCATCATCATCATCATCATCATCATCATCATCATCATCATCATCATCATCATCATCATCATCATCATCATCATCATCATCATCATCATCATCATCATCATCATCATCATCATCATCATCATCATCATCATCATCATCATCATCAACATCATCATCATCATTATCATCCGGGAACAGCAAGAAATCTGTGGCAATTAAACGCGTAACCTCGTTAATGAACACGAGAAACAGACACGGACCCAGAACCGATCATTGTGGAACTCCAAATTCAACCTGAATCGGATCGGACAGCGCACTTCGAACTCTGACCAGCAGTTGCCGAGCCTGCAAGAAATTCATGATCTATCCAAGGACCGGATCACCAACTCCATAGCTTTCGAACCTGTGAAGCAAAATGCGGTGGTCCAGTCCGTCGAAGTCTTAGAAGAAATCCACGTAAATGACGTCTATTCCTCTAACTTCATCGGCCGCTTCCGTCCAACTGCTACGTGCAATCAGTAGATTGTTAGTGCATGAACGGTGCTGGCGGGAGCCGTCTTACTCGGGTTCTATGATGTTGTGGCGTCCTAGATGGTCTACTAATGTCCCAGCGATGATTGCCGCCATCATCTTTGACATCACAGGGAGTAGGACCACAGGGAGAGAGTTGACGGGTTCCGAGCGAGTACCGCCTTTGCAAATTAGTGTGATTAAGCCATGTTCCCAGATGGTGGGCACAATTTGCTTATCCAAGCACCTTTGGAAGTAATGCGCTAATGGCCCAGCCAGCGTTGTAGCTGCTACGTTCAACACTCTCTGTGAATATAATCGATTTCGGGAGAGATGTAGATGCGCAGTGAGAGCAGTTTCTTTAACACAGCTATTCAGTAAACTCGGTGTTAGTAAGTGTTGAAGTTCGAGCAAGGGATGTGGGTATGTAACAGGGGCGGACGTCTCTTTGGAACATTGGGGCATAGTGCATTCTTAGGGCGTTGGCTGCCTCTTCGACACTCTTTGCCACCGACTGGCGTGTTAACTGAGGGAGATACCGAGTTTTACTTTCCGTCTGGTGTTAACATGTTTGTATAAGAGCTTTTAATCGTTAGTAACGTTACAGATCAAACTTTATGGATGAGTTATTTTGTCCTCACGGACAAGCATGTTATAATGCTTGCACTGGGTCACATAATCGCTCCAACTTTCAGGACTAGGACGAGCTCTGTAAATTTGCTAATCTGCACTCCTTAGTGACATGCGCTTGCGGGTACTTCTTCTGATGAAAGACGAGGCATAGATGGAGCGAACTCTTCGTATCTAAAGCAGCTGAGATTAGATTGCTGAATCCTCCATCAAACTGAATCCAGGCATTGTCAGGTGAGCCACCATCCAAGCATTCCCAATCAGTCGTCTCAACCAGGTTGTTCAGCATGTTGTAATGTGGGTTAGTACGTGTATAGTTCTTTGTGTTCTTTCTGATATTCAGTGGAACACACACATAGTTATTAACTTTGGTGACATGATCGCTTATCCCTATTGGGTTGACTATCAGAGGCCTGTCGACCATGAGTTCCACATTTGTAAGAACGAGGTCAAATACCGACCGTTTGTTATCAGCTTTGATCCTAGTAAGATGGCTGATATGATTGTAGAGCCGGATACTTGCGATAAGGCCTTGCAATTCGGCATGCCGAGGTTTCCAAGTGGTGCGCGTAGAAATCGCCAGAGATAAGAACGTGGCTGTAAGTTGGGAGTACGCATTTCGTCAGTGATGATAATAGGTGGGAATCCATTTCTGGAGTGGACGATGGAGAGCAATATACGACTGTCACGAAGCCGTTGTCGTTGTGTCTGAGACGTTGTGTCTGAGACGCAAGCGGCACCATAGCGGATCGGTGACCCGCGTCTACGGATAATCCAGTGGTTCACATTGTCAGTAGTTATGATAGTCTATGATAGCACCACCTCTCTGCTGGGACGATCGTGTCGGAACAAGCACATTCCCTGAATCGCGATCTTGACATCCCTAATCCCTGAGTGCAACCGTCTCTGTTATGGAGGTTAAATCCCAAGCGCTTGTTACTTGGAACAACCGAAGCTCGGAGATTTTGTTGAGGAGGACTTGGGCATTCGGGAAAGTGTTTCGGATTTCAGCAAAGATTCGAGACACTTGTGGCTAGGATGAGAGGTTGTGCCGACCGTTGTGTCGTCGGGCGCCAGCCGTTTGTTGTGGTATTATCGGCGAGTCGCTTAGAGTTGAGTTCAGTGGCATCGTGATTAGACCCTCCGACAACTCCTTTTGTACAATGCATGGGGAGGGTTTGCAGGATCGCACAGGAAAATCCTCACTTCCTTCAGACCCGCTTCCAGTGTGAATTTTGAATAAGATCACTAATTCGCCTGCATGGTTTGGTGGTGCTTTAAGTCGGACGCCAGTTTCGCTCATCCCTTTGAACCAGAGCTCGGTAGGCAGTCTGTTCCGAAGTGAATGCTAGCGTTCCAGTAGCGTAAATGCCATCTGCCAAGTTTGTAACACAACCTTAATTATCCTTGGGTCGCACCCTTTGTAGGGTTCTGATCTTGGCGGCCTCGACAGAGAAGTAGCTATAACGTCTATGAAGAGCAGGGTATAACGAATATAGCGCCAGTGCTCCTGGTAGTGTGCTTTTAGTTCGCATTCATCGGGCTCGTGAGACTGGGAGATGCCATGGACCAAAACGATTCTGGCTGCGGTGTTTAGCCAGAACTATTGTAAACTCTGCCTCCCTCGCTTGCGCTCGCCCCAGGGTGCGTCTGGAAAGACGTGGATCAATTCGATTTCTTGCTGGAAATGAGCAGTCGAAAGCAACACAGCTTTCACCTCCGACAGATTTCATCAAGACCCGAAGAAACCTGGCTTCGCCATAATGCTTGAAATTCGGGTGGCGAGTGTTCCTCGTGAAGTTGCAGGTTTTACTCAGAATACCGACAAGATTAATTATAGTATTACAATGGTTTAGGTCAGCTATCTAAATTCTCCATCAAATAATTCGATGTTGACTCAGGAATATTGCTAGATATTATAGATAGGGCATCCAATTGTATCTGAGTGGCTTTCCTGGGCGTATGGTCCGTAGTTGGGAGACCCAGCGATTTGCTCTGCATCCGTGCAGTGTTGCCTTTCATATTAGTTATGGGTTTGGTAATGGAAGCAGTAGCGCCTAAGTATGGAGTACACTTTCATGCAACAACGGCCCAGCTGACTCTGATATTTGTTTGTATCCTGGGTTGCGGCGAAGTCTGGTGAGAAGGTGGGTTTTGGAGAAATTGTTGTAAATGGGCTGGGAGTGAAGTGTTCTGAACTGCTTGGGCGATTTGGATTACTGGCAGTGTTTGTAGGAGCAACTTCATTAGTGTAACGTTCGGTGTTGTTGAGTTGGCTTGCAAAGGCGTTCGGTGGGGGGGACGCGTGCCAGACATTTCGCTAGGCTGGTTCCTACCTAAGCCACTTTGGTGCCCAGCATATTCTCAACTATACCTTCAATCCTTCATTACTTCTGGGGCAGTGCAGTTACGATTGCAACTATTGTAACGGGATTACACATGGCACGGAACCAAAATGAGTTTTGCCTACTGCTGATCAGCGTGCACTCGCTTGGTTTGATTTTCCCACATTTCGAGCGAAAATGGGTTGAGCCATTTCCGCAGGAAACCCCTATGTTGACCAGCTTATTACACGTTCCACAGGCGCATTTAGGCACCGCGGCTCGGTTAGTAGCGCTCAGCAGGGCACATGAATTTTTGATGGTTAGTCTTACCCAGGACCGTGGATTGATTGATCGCGCGTCAAGGTCAGCGCATCGAGACAAGTGGCTGTTTCAATGACCCTCGCAGTCGCGCGCAAATAGCGCGATGCAGCGGTGCGCACACAAGCACACGAAGACGTGACGAAGACAAGACGATGCATGCGGGGCATTGGGAAACTACCCTAAGTGTCTCGGATGCGATGTTTTGTGGGTGAACGGATGCAAATGTCGCGTAACGATTTATGCTGCCGCCTGTATGGATGATTACGGGGACATTTGAGAGTGTACAGCTTCTTCCACCGAATGAAACCAAAATAATTCTCCGAATCTCGGGAGTGATGTGATTTCAAAAGCAAAACGCGAACAAGAATGTGCCGCAAAGGTGGACGGGAGTTACAGTATGATATACCCAAGTTATATCTAAGAGATGGAAAGCACTGAGTAGCACTCCTAGAACTTGTTCGAAAGAGCGCAAGCACTGAAATGTATGTGAAGAACTGGAGTGACCACAGCGAGTGCAGCGAGAGCCAATATAAAGTGCGGCCCTATGACAATCAGATCACGACACAGGTTCCCACAATGTGGAAACATGGACTAGTCACTTCTATGTACAAAAGTGTTAACCGCGCGGAACCCTCGAATTACCGTCCAATCACTCATCCCAGTGTTATCCAAGATAATGGCAGGTACAATCGCAGTGACGCTCGTGGGATGCCTTGAGAGCAACAACATCCCACTGTCATAGCGGCACGGATTCCGTCGAAATCGGTATTGCACTACAAACTTACTTCTAGCCAGAGTAAGCTTAACAGAATCAACTAATGCCAGATTGGGAGCGTACGTCGCCTACCTTGACTTCTATAAAGCTTTCGCTCGTTTGGACCACCGCATTCTCCTTCACAAGCTTCAAAGCTATGGAATCGGTGACCCTGTGCTCGGTTGGATCGGCAACTTACTCATTCAATGTCAGCTTCGTGGGAGAGTCCGCAACTCTATTTCCGACCCAATTGACGTCCAGTGTGGCGTACCCCAAGGATCGGTACTGGGACCGCGTAAATTCCTAACATTCGTTAACGAGCTTGCCAGTGTACTGCAGTTGAATTTCTTACTATTTTCAGATGAGGTCAACATGCGGCATGACATCAAGACAGCGGCTGATCACATGACATTGCAGATCGATCTCGACAGAGCTTATCCGTTGGCATGCGATAACATTCTCCAGTTCAACGTGGCGAAGTGCAAAGTCGTGAGCATACGCCATCTGTTTACCCATGAATATCGACTTGCGGATCAGCAGTTGCAACATGGGTCCCAGGAAAGCCACCTCGTGTATGACGTGCAGTACGCTCTTTGCTGCTCGAGACAGCCTGAAAAAGTATCAAAAAGAGCCAGTCAACGTCTTGGATTCATACGGAGGACTTTCGGAAAATTGAAGTCATCAATCTTTCCGCAAATGATGAACGCCTACGTGAGGCCCCACATTGAATATGCGATGCAGGCCTGGCGTCCCTGGCGCAAGCGTGACATCGATGCACTTGAAGCTGCACAAGGTAGAACAACCAAACTCGTTAGATTGTTCCATCTCCCCTACTGGTACAGACTGCATTCCCTGAGATTGTACACTGGTGAATGTCGACGGCAGCGAGGAGACCTAATCATGGTTTGCCTAATACTAACGCACCCAAGTCACGCATGTCGCAATCTGTTGCAGCTGAGCCAAAATACCAACCTGAGAGGCCATCAGCTTAAACTGGCCACACACTACAGTCGACTTGATTGTCGACGAAACGTTTTCTCCCTCCGTGTGTCCCGTGCCTGGAATGCTCTTCTGACTGACTTCATCCTTGCCACTAAATTAACGCTTTTCAAAAATCGCCTTGATGACACGCTTTCCAAGATTTTTCCCTCGGATGACGCAGTAACGCAAACCAAACCACGTGCTTAGCGGCACTCTTCGCATCGTGCCTGTGAGGTGATATTCAGAATTGTCCATGTGAGTAGCTCGGATGCGTCTAGACTACAGTAACTTACCATATCGTTCAAAATAAGCAGCACACGAGTGAGCGTTGCCATTTCCTAAGTTTATTTCTCACGGAACTACTGAACTATAACTACTCTCTGTACTATTTTGTGTATGCACATCCCATTCCCACTCCAAACAATCGTTTTTCAACAGTGCAGTTAAATCGGTAGACGCCTAAAATGACGAGTTAATTGTTTGTTGATTCTTTTACTTTTAATTTGCACTCCAACCATCCTAGGGGACTTGTCAAGCACATGGTTTTTTACCCGTAATAAACCATTGTTCCTCGTCGGAGTTTTCCTGGATTGACTTTCTAATATAGTAGGTTTGTTAAAAATGTCTCACCTGCCGCAGTCACATCACATACATGATTGGAAACGGATCGAGTATTCGAGTATGCCAAGGAATGCACATAAGCGTCTAATCCCTTGCTGGAATCTCATTGCACTGTCTCTCTGCTACTATTTCTTCATTTGTCTCCGTACGCCGATTAGTCTATCTTGGACACTGATGCGAGAGACAATGCGATCGGAGCTGTCTTATCACAACCGGGGTGCAATTGCGTTGTACAAGTCAGCACGTACAGTAGTCGGAGTCTTGGCTCAAAAGAACGAGATTATTGCATAACCAGTAAAGAGATGTTATCGTTGGTGTATCCCCTCAAGCATGACTGGCACTATCTGTTATTGCGAAAGTTTTTAATCCGCACGGATCACAACTCGTCGCAATGGTTGCACAATTCCAGGAATCCAGAAGACAGAATCGAGCGATGGCAAGAACAGTTGCAAGGATACGACTACGAATGTAAACTTCGCGCTGGGTGGCAACTTGCTAGTGCGGATGCGTTATCACATGGTGTCCCTCGTGTACTATGCAACACGTAGCATTAGTCAGCTTTCTGGGGCAGAGTATGATGTTGGAAAACAGCACAGGCAAACGACTACGGTGTTACATTTTTCTACGAGAGACGCCTTAATGGTAGCGACAGGCCAACGATCAAAGAGATGAAAAAGAAAAGTTAAGAGACTTTGTACCTTTGGGCTATGTGACACTATCTAAATATATACGTAACTAAATTTGTATTTTTACCGACAGACGGTACACGACACCATAAGTGGGAGCGATCATTTGTATAGTGAATACATTTCATTATAGTAGAGAAAAGTTTATGAATAGAATTTCGGATCATGCTTTTTTTCCTTGGGTCCTAGACCCGTGGACCTCATATGTAAAATTTACGGATGTTTGTGTCATTAGCAGTAGGGAAAAAGGGGAGGGACTACTAGGCTGCACAGACACAGGATTTGGTATGGTATGTAATGACATGTAGTGGGTAAGCTAGTTGTAAGCGAATATCTGCTCAAATGTTCTGTATACCAACTTCTGTCAATGTTTCTAGAGACTGCCGTGAGTCAAATATCTTCAAGGCATTTGGTATAGTGAGGAACGTCTAAAGGAAATTTCGAAACGTGACATGGCTTGTATACATGCGTATCTGTAGTGGCAGTTTGTTCCACATATCAGTGTATCTCACTAAGGAGAAATTCGACCGAGTTTTGTGACTTGAGTGGTTTGTGCGTATCAAGTAGCCGCCATGACGTGTGAGGTAGACTGCAGTCTTTCGTAGTTCTAGTGCGGTGCTGTTTGCGTGAATTCGTTGGTTTCTAATGTTGTAGCGGAGAACGAGGTTGTTCTTTAAGCGTCTCATCCAAAGAGGACCCAGTTGGAGTTTCCGACAGCGATCATAATATGTCAGGTTTGGGTAGCGCCCCATGACCAGCTTGGTAAATGACCGTTGGATATTTTCCGGAACCGTTCTGTCTTTTTGTCTCAATTGCCTGTGAACCATAGTACAATATTCCAGAGTCGGTCGTACTATTGTCTTGAATGACTCAAGTCGTGCTTCAGGTAGGGAGAAAGTTCTGATGATATATCCGCATAACTGTCTTGCTTTCGCGACCTCATAAAGTACATGTTCGGAGAAACTGAAAGAGTTGGAGTACCTAGTTCCTAAGTCCCGAACTGAATCAGATGTTGGGATCATGTTTCCGGCAAGTACGATGGAGCCTTCTAGCATGCGGCATCTGTACCCAAGTACTTGGGATTTCACTGCGGAGAACTTCATTAATAAACGCTCACAGATGTTCCCCAAACATATATGTAGTTGGTCTGGATGAAATGAGTAAACCAGTTTGACGTCATCTGCAAACAGAAATCGGTGTCCATGTTTGATCGGGTGACATATATTGTTTACGTAGATAAGGAAAAGTATTGGTCCGAGCACAATTCCCTGGAAGACACCGCTGGTTAATTGTTTCGGTGTAGAAAGTCGCTGACCGATTTTAACTACCTGAGTTCGACCGTTTAGGTATGAGTCGAACCAGTTAAGCAGAGGATTTCCAATTCCATATTTCCATCCCACGGGACTTGTTAAGCGATGTTTTTTTACCCGTAATAAACCATTGTCCATTGTCCATGACTCTAGATCAGACAGCAGTGGCTTGTGTGGCACGCGGTCGAACGCCTTTGGATACAGAATTATAATAATGGTCATTACTCTGTCAATCATAGTTGTGACGTGATCAAAAAATTGTAGCTGGCATGTGACGCAGGAGCGTTTTGTGAGAAAGCCATGCTGTGAGTGGGTTGATCAGATCCCGTCTTGTAAGATATTGGACGATGTTCTTCTTGACTATTCGCTCTAGGGCTTTGGAAGCAACAGATGCGTGATTTATTAGGCGGTAGCTTGACACTTGATTTCTCGGGCAAGCCTTGTGCTTATGCATTATAATGGATTGCTTCCATTGAGTTAGAAAGCAGCCGGTAGTGAGTGAGTGTGAAGATGTTTAATAGCATTAGAGCGAGATTTTTCCTCCGAGTTTTATAACACTTGGGGAGATGCCATCTGGACCTGGACGAGTGGATGGTTTTATGGATGCGATGGCATTTTGCACTTCTCTTAACGTCACAGGGATATTGCAGTATAGTTCGGTCGTTCGTTTTGGAAGTGGAGGATGAAGGTGCTGAGTGTTGGGGACAAAACAGGAGGCAAAACTGCAGTTCATAGACTCGCATATACAGGAGATGTCGCGCGTTCTTGAACCATCGTCTAGAGCCAATGTTTCCATTTTCTGAAGTAGTTTAGGGGTCCTTCTTTTGAGTAATTTCAACAATGCACGTACTTTCACGGGATTTCTGAATACTAGGCTTTCTTCTTTGATTTTGGCCGTTTGGGTTGGACGTAAATGTAGTAACTTCTCGTGTATTTGTAGCAATGTTGC
Organism: Dicrocoelium dendriticum; assembly: GCA_944474145.2. NCBI lineage: Eukaryota > Metazoa > Platyhelminthes > Trematoda > Plagiorchiida > Dicrocoeliidae > Dicrocoelium > Dicrocoelium dendriticum. The sequence goes on from CALYDF020003650.1 coordinate 18,496, forward strand.
GAAGCTGTTGTTCCTGCGATATAGCGATTTGAGTTTCTTTAGTTTGGTTTTGGCTTTGTACAGAAGCTTGAGTTCACCAATATGTTCATGGGTATTTCCCATACAGTAGGTGCCAGTAGATCCACAACAAGGGAAATTTTGTTCGTAAACTCATTTGTAGCCACAGTAGGGTTGTGGATAGGTATTACGTATTCCAGTTCATGGTACTAATAAGTTCGTTAAATGAGTTCCAGTCCACATGATGGAGGTTGCGAATGGGTTTTAGCAATTTACTTGGTAGTTTAGTTGAATCTATAGTTATATCACAAAGTATCGTGTTGTGATCACAGCCAGGTAGTGGATTATCAAGGATTATATAAGCCGAAAGCAATTCCCATCGTGAATACAAGGTCTAAGGTAGTAGCACTTCTAGTTGGCTCTAACATGCTGAGTCCAGCCATTGAGGTGAATACATGAGATGATTTCCTCAATCTCCGCAGTGTTTCTGTGTGTAAGAAGCATCCAGGTAACATGTGGTAGGTTGAAATCTCCACACATAATTTTGGATTTGTATGTGGTGCTGGAAGCAGCATTGATCATCTCGATTAGCTTTTGGGTTTCACATTGAGTAGTTCGGGGTGGCCGATAGATACAACCTACTAGAAGATCAGTAGATGAGATCACTAGGCATAATGTATCTTCTAAGCCATTAACCCAGGTTGATCTGCGGGAATTGCAGTCAGGTTATTTCGAAAATATATGGCACAGCCACCACCACGTTTGTGTGAGCGATTCTTGCGGAAAAGCTTATAGCCTAAGATCTTAAGCTGAGAATCAGTAATTTCTGACGTGCACTAAGTTTCAATGATAAAAGCGATATCGAGGGATCTCAATCACATAAGTGTTGTAAGTAGTTGTAATGTAGGTAAAAGGGAACGAACGTTAATGAAGATAGATTTGAAAGACATTGTTAAGTTGGAATGAAAGTGGTGGGTAACATTTGTTTCTTCGCCATTGTATCTAAGAACTGTGTGTTGTGAGGCAGCTGAGGTACACTGAGCTCTAGCTCGTACTGGATTGAATGAAGTACACACTTCAGTAGTTTGATTATTCTCTGATTCATAATCGCAGTGATAGGGTCTGGATTGGTGGGGGAGGAAGTGGTGGTGTACGATAGTCTAAAAAAGCACTCTATTCCGTAGTATACAAAGGTGGGGGATGCTGAAGTCTACAAAGTCCTTTTTCTTCGATTTATTTTGCTGCCAATTGAGTAATAACGGGGGTGGTGATGGCTGGATTATGACTTGAGGTAGATAGGGGTTGCACCCTCTTACCTGTAAGTCCTTGTGGCCTACCAACTTTTTGTTTGCTAATTCGGTGTCGCACACATAAGGACTTTGCCAGCTTGAGGTCGCGGGATTTGGAAACGTAGTCAGGGACATTGTGGGTAAGTATTTGGCCGGATCTCTGCGACTTATTCCGACAAGAGTGTCGGTGTTGCAGGTAGAAGCTTGAAGACGTACACTTTTTCTCAGTTGGCTTAGCTGCATATCTCTACGTTCTTGTAGTGGTCGCTTCAGACCTACTGAGCTTTGAGTGCTTATGGGAGAAATGCTAGCAACGTGTTTTCCCTTGTTTTTGCCTACTCCTCGGTTGGTCGGAGATAATATTTAGCTTACTTCATTCGGGTCGGATTTAGATTTGTTTTTCATGATGCCAACGTGACGATCTGAGTTTATGTCTCGCTGTTGATTTGTCTCAGGTACGGTCACTGTCAACTTTTGTAAAGGCTCGCGGTTTGGAGAAGGGACAAAGGAGTTGTGTGTGTGGTCAGCAGGTGTCTGCGTCGCAATATTTTAGGCTTGGCTGGTAGTTCTAATTATGGACACAACACTACCGCTGTTTGACGACTAAAGGTGCTTTAGGTTTTGATTTCGGACCGACGTACTCCAGAGGAATAATTTTACCTAAACATGATCTGAAAGATGAGCTTATTCACTAATGGTTCACTTCCTGTTATACCATACCAGCGCAAAGCGGGGTAGGGTGTAGAAGTGCGGATGAAATCATTTGAGGGACTACCCCGCATGGAAGAAGGTCCCCGAGAGACTGTTCCACAGAGAGCTATTTCCAATATCCGCTCTCATTCTACTCTGAACTTCTCTATCTTTCTGACATTTTACCCATCGAACTCACAAAAAACCTGTCTAGGAATTAACTTGAATAATTTGAAAGAAACTGCACGAAACTGAGACTGTAATTGGCGTAACCTAGAAACATACAAATTATACAGACCTTGAGCAATTTGCATGGGGAAGTGAGATATGTATAGATTAACAAGAGGGAAGAAACCGTACGACGACATTTTCCGTGGCCCCATCAATAGAGAGACGCATGCAAGGAATGCGGCGCCTTAAAAAACCGCATTCCTTTGTATCCTATGATGCTTGGCTATCCTAACGAGATAGTAGGTGTGGACCTCGCATGCCCTCTACCTGAGGAGTCACCAGAATATCGCTATTTGTTGCCCATGCTTGACCACTTCATTAAGTGGTATGAAACTGTATCAATTACGCAGGCTGACACGACTAATATGGCAACAGCTTTTATACAAGAAGGAGCAATCACCGTGTTATACTATCGTTTTCCTCCTAATTGAAGTTGAAGAAGTTAAATCATTGGGTTTGTTATTGGGAAGCACTGGAACAGCTGCACACATATATGACCAGAAGGAATGCGCTCGAACTTCGTCCTGACCAAGCATAGTTGTAGAATAATTTGTCCATCGGGCTCAGATCATGTCAAAATGGGAAACCTTTAGTAAGACAATCGCAAGTTTCTTTCACATGAACAATATAATGGCAATATTCACATAGAAAACACCTACGATTTGTGCTAATAGGTGAGCTGTGGTATACTCGAAGGTACTCAGGCATCTATCAAAGTTCAGAAATAATCAACAATATCTACTCAGGAATTCAAAGTTGAACTTGGAGAACCCGTTGTGTAATTGGGCTGAAACAGGCAACCTTTATTGAGACCTCGGTTCACTTGAGGTAGACCCCGGTCATTCCGGTCGCAAGGACCGGATACGAAGTGGAAATATTTCAGTCTTGGGAGAAGCAGCACCAGATTATTTCAATTTATTCTAGCAATACGTGAATGGTTATGTTCTTCAGTAGGTCTACATAAGGAAGCTCGTGGCATAATGGCACAGACGGCCGGTTCGCGACCTCTACACTCCTGATTGCCGTCGCCGATTCCTCACAGACTTTGGTGAAATGGTGATATTTCGGCCCATGTAGGACCATTGCCTTACAGTGACAGCAAAACATCAGCAAAATGCACTTACGATTCACTCACTGGGATGATTTTGTGACATAAATGGTGAAGACTGGAAACTTCGTTCCATGGCAGATGATGTTTGGGTGCAGATCTTGTGCGCCGGATCAGGTTAGCCACCCTGTTCCGAATTCTCGGCAACGTATGGTGTCAACGCCGACGCCCAGTCACAAACTGAAGCGAACCAGAGTAAGAAGTAATGAGCAAGAGATTTAGAAGCTGAATGCGAAGGTTGTGGTCGTCGAATCAAATGCGCACATTGTAACTGAGTTGTCTGATAGAAGCGATGTGAGTAAACAGTGGCAAAGAAATATGCAGAAGTGGAAAATCTGTTTCGCTTGCACGCTCAGATGTGTGCGCAGTCAAACTTACCAGATTCTGATCTTGTGTTACAAATTCTGTAAGTAGTATATCGCTGGTGGATATCACAGTAGGTAGTGCGACAACCACCTACGAAAGCAAAAGCCTACCACAAGGCGCACGTCCAACGACTAGAGAAACAAGTATAGAGCCGAACGAATTCACATCCGAATGACGCCGTCCCGTACGGCAGAGTAGTATCAACGGAGTGGTGCCCTAATAGTTAAAGCTTTATAGTGGATATCCCCATAAACTTTGTCTTCGCACCGATTGGGATTTTGCGGTGTGACGTTTTCCGGATTAAATCGGAGGAAGACACGTCACGTCCTTGATGGAGTGCTCAATTTCACGACAGAAGGAGTGAAGATTGCAGCCAGAGATATCTAGCTCAGCTTCTTATCAGCAGCACCTGAACACAGTACTTATGAGGCTCCAATGCATTAGCTTAGTGGTGCATGCAATTCCATATATTTACAGGTAGCGGAGACCAGTCACACACGATTGTATAGGTAGGGAACACGTCGCACCATATTCGCCACTGACACAGAGTTTCCCAATCACGGATGATTCCGATTGTCATTGGAAACCCCGAATAACAGCTCAACGCTTCACCCGGTATTGCGAGGTAGTATAAACAGTGCTTGGAACTGGGGAAGCACAACACATGCGCCAACCGACACGGAGAGCTCCGTCGCGAACCAACACGTTGGTCTGCTACGGACAGCTTTCTGCCCGTTTGCTTCAGGTCTGTCTGCAGCTGCATGACTTGTACGTGGTCATCATGTGGAACACGCCATCCAGACCTGACAGTCTTTATACAAGCAGCATCACACAACACTCGAGAACGCGCAGCGGAGAGCAACCAAGCGCAACAACGGAATGTTTCGCCTTCCTCATCAGTTTGGGTTGAGGATCTTAAGATTGGTCACCGGCCAGTAACGAAGCCTACGGGACGAAATAATAATGACCTTCGAGATTGCTAAGAACCCAAAGCATATGCTGTCACTTGCAACTTCGTCACAACACGAAATTGAGAAGTCAGCAGCTTAATTTGGCCACGCAATGCTGTCGGTCAGAATGTCGTAGGAACGTTTATTTGCTTCGTTGCGGTCATAACTGCAACACCATAGCAAATTATGTTGTTTGCACCCCCACATCTTCCGTGTTAACTAATCATCGACAGTACCTCGGTACGCAGGACCGACGCTTCGATGCCACCGAGCTAGCACCAGTCGCACGTAGGCTAAGGGTACTGCGAAGGTTGCCCGGGCCCTACGCAGGCTCGAGCCGATGCCTTCGGTTTACAAGGTAAGCTTGTGTTCCTTAAGGCTACGATCCGGTAAAGACTTCATCCGTACGCCGGTACGTAATAAATAAATACGGATGCATCGCTGGCGCTAATCCACCACCAGTTGCACGTGGGCTAATGGTACTGCGAGGGTGGCTCAGTCCATACATAGGCTCAAAACTCTCTCCCTCGGATTATAAGGCAGGCTTGTGCTGTTCAAGAATATGGGCCAGTTTATCGTTTGTAGATCTTTTGGGATCATAACTACTTCTGTGAAGAGTAGACAGCAGTCAACCATTGATAGGTAATTTCAATATTAATAGAACAGATTTGTGGTTTGTTTGCTTTGTACCCCTGTACAGTTCCCTTATCCGGACATCTACTACCTTGCACATACTAGTTAGCAATAGAGTAACGCTAATTTGAATTATTAACACGATAATTGTACACTTCTGATGAGAATGATCGAACACATACTTCCACGCACCAATTGTCTCCTAACGTTTAAATGGGCATAATCTACGAGGACTGATTTGATTCTCATCGTCCTCGATCATCTGTGACCACTTTGATGTTTGGAAGTAGAACATTTTCTGTAGCAGAGGTTCATGTGCTGTTCCGACACAAATGCGAGAAGATGTTACTGGGATTGCTTTAACTGCACCTGCCACAATCCGAGTAACTTCGCGCCATATCGAGATGCTGGCTATTAAGACCTCCTCTAGCTCCTGTCGACCGCTGTCCGTGAGGCACGACAAAGTATCAGCCTGACCAATATTCCCAGTGCATTAGTGCTTGTTCTCGATATTGCATCGTGACTGCGATGACCCGTGTACATTACGTAATGCAGCTCACATATATTGGGAGACGATATGAGGTGACATACAGGACACTAAAAAGCGCTACCATACACGACCGAGATAGGCTATATTAAGCATGTCCAGCAGAACACTTTTTATCTTATAATCATATTTTCTTTTGTGGTCCTTAGTCTAGCCATCCTACAGGAATTGCGAAGCATGAAATTTTACACTTAGTACACCAGCGATTCATTGTTGCGCAAAAAAGCTAATGTTAACTAGATAAGAACAATAAGTGCATCTTGTGGACCCTGGCAACAAGTGACCACCCAGGGCTGACGTTCGACATGGAAATGCCTCCATCATTTTCCTTCCAGTGAAACCAGCTAACGCTTGCGGGGAAAGTAACTTTTACAGTGCAATTGGGGTTATGCGCAAAGTGGATTTATCTCGGATGCAAGTGGCATCTGTGGAAGGCTGCTGAAGAGCAATAAAAGAGGGAATAACTTCACGGGGCAGTAGGTTTGCACCTCACTATGGTATCAGAAGTGCCGCTTGCTGAGGCTGACGTTGCATTCATGATGCTTCTTCACCGAAGTTGGGCTAAACCAACTTACACTTAAACTAGGTCTTTTTAATGCGGATAAAATTCATTACATGTTATTTGGTTTGTTCTGCGTACTTGATAATCTACTCCTGGCTTGCACACGTCGCTCACGCAAATTGTGGTAAACTTGCGTAATTTTATCGCGTGGTATTTTTAAATAACTTTCGGACATTTTGTACTTATCAAGGATTCATTTATAACCAATTTCTTCTATATGCTTATTTGGCGAGTATTTATGTCGTCATATGCGTTTACGCTAATCGATATCGGCATTTCGAATGATTGGCTGTTGTTTGACATCCCCGGTGTGGCTGCGCTTGATGTGCATGTTGACAAGGTGCCTACCTGTCTATTACCCACTACTTCGTCCATACCGGCTCCAGGAGACAGTTGATCGTTGCTGTATGGGAAGGGGTGCACGGTCCAAGTGGTCGTGCTAGGCTCGAAGAGTGGTTCCATGCACTCAGTGTGGAGCGGAATACGGTCCAGCCACCGCCTTGTGTGCGCTTGATTCCCAAATACAGTGGGCTTGTGTTTGTCTGTAAAGGAGTGTGGGCCGGCTCCGTTGATAAAACGTGGTTCCCATCCCACATGCCTCCCGGTCTTATTCCTTCGGGTTTACACTGGATATGAGGTGTGTGGTTGGAGCTGTGGGTGCTGCAGGTCAAGCCACCGATGGTCCCTCTGTAGGCGAAGGCGTCCTGTGGCTTGCCACAGTGACAGGCCAATCCGAAACCGGATGCCGCCAACCATGGTATCAGAAAGTCCCACAATGCGAACCGCACTGGTTCGAAAAGGACCACGTTAAATTGGCTTGACAAAGATTGTGAGGTAAAATCCTCCTCTCTGATCCTACTAATGACCATGAGGCGTATAGGAGGCAACAGAAAGCTTGCAGTAAAGCGAAGACAAACAGACGCCGAAATGTTCGAAGAGAAGTTTGCAAACAACACGAAGAGAAGCTTAGTTCACATGAACCGTCGCCTGAATATTCCAAGTGTACTTTCAGTGCTAGAGGGCGCAGATGGGCAATGAGTAACGTCCAGTACTGAATGTGCGTTCGCCATGGTGGCGCAATGCGCTTCCGCGTTCGCCACCGGCCAGATGTCGGTAAGGAATTCAACATATGCAACTCTTACCGAGCTCGAGTCTGGATTGCAGTGTTGTAGAGATGCATCGAATACTGGCCAACCTAGACAACCCCAGGCCTGTTGTGTCGGATGGGTTTCACCCGTTGATTCGCAAGCCCTTAGAGGCTATGATCTCGCCTACCGTGACTGATCTGCTCAACAGCTCGATGCCCGAAGGCTCGTTGCCGAGCGACCGGGATTGAAGCCGATTCCTAATGGCAGTGGGGCAAGCCAGGTAGACAATTACCGGCCATTTTCATGCAAGCCTTTCCGGTCACAAATGGCAATATATAAAGAAGCAAAAGCATTTTAACAGAATGTATTGAATTTAGCCATTTCGAATAATCTCAGCAGTTCACACACACTTTCTGGTATGTACAAGTTGTGTACCAAAGGCACTCCAAGTGCGATGTTATCGGTGCAATTTCAGGTAGTCGAAACCCATTAATTTTACGTGAGTCAGGGGAAAAACCATCACTAACCTCTCCATGATAGGATTAGACAGGTCATGAAATCCGTTTATTTGCACCAACATGGTTTCAACCGAGGAATCGCAGTGAATTCAATGAACTGAATTACGCAGGGGTTACTTTGTTGGTCAATTAATCCAAACCCTCCAAGTGTGTAATGGCACAGAACGCAATCAAATAATTGGCGGATAAAAGAGAGAGTGAGTAACTTTGTACCAATTGTGACCATGTTTCGTGGAACGTACTCTGCAATCCATGGTGGCAGCACACCACTGAATCCTACAACCCAAAGCTCAACCATCAATAGATGTTCCAAATTGGAGGTGTCCTTTATATGGCCGGTTAAAGGGGACCAAGTGGTCGGAATATGTAGGTGACATATTAGTCAGCGTCGGTCATGTATTAGCAACCTACTGCTTGCCCGTGGCAGTTGGACCAAGATAGCCGACAATGCGACCGGCATTGATGTCATCTACCTAGACTTTTCCAATGCGCTTGACCGCGTAGATCATCGCATTCTTTTCCATAAGCTGCAGGAACACGGAGTTGAAAACCCTGTCTTTGAATGAATCGGAAACTTCCTCCCTCAGCGGTGCGTTCAGATTCGAGTTCGAGGTTTATTTTCTGATCCAGTTGATGTGGACTGCAGTTTTTCACAAGGGTCGCTGTTGGGGCAGCGGTTATTCTTGTTCTTCATTAACGACATGCGAGTGTTACTAAGTCAGGTTTCTTGCTTCTTGCCAGTGAACTCAACTTACGGTGGACAACCGACTGTCAGGAAGATCACGATATGTTGTCACGAGACAGACTGCACTTTTTATTGGTCAAAGGTAAATCTACTTCATTTAACACGGACAAGTGCAAAATCGTGCATACCCGCCACAAACCCACGTGGGCATATAAGCTTGGCGATGACATTCTGAAAGCGACCTCACAAGAGCGAGACCTTGGGGTGGTGATCCAAGACGACCTGCGCTGTTCGGCGCAGTCCTTGAAGGCGTCCAAAACCACAAACAGTTATGCTGGGCTGTTAAGGAGGGCGTTCGGGAGTTTCGATCCCTCCATCTTCCCCCAAACGCTCAATGCGTATGTGTTGCCCCACGTAGAGTACGCGATCCAAGCTTGGCAACGCCGGTTAAAATGGAACCTGGTCGCACTGGAGACGGCGCAGCAACGGACAAAGAAAATGGGAAGGGGTTTTCCCACCAGCAGTACCATAAGCGACTGGAAGCCTTTGGGGTATACAGCAGATGATATCGCCTTCTACGGGGTGACCTCATTCTGGCCTCCCAGATTTTGAAAAACAGCAGTCACGCTTCCCTTTACTTGCTGAAGCCTAGCTGCAACACAGAATTGAGGGATCAAATATTGAAACTTGCCACCCAATATCGTTGCCTTGAGTGCCACCGGAATTACTTTTCCCTTCGAGTTTGTCAACCATGGAACGCTCCTTTGACTTTTGCCTTTTCAGCGCCCGCGCTACCCATTTTTAAAGTACGACTCGACGATGCTTTACACCATTTACGTTATTTGATCTGATTTTTGTTCATTGAGGAACGACAAGACGCAGACCGACACTGTGCTCACCAACCCCACCAAATCGGCTTAGACGGATATACCTGGGTTGCCGTTGATAATATGGTGAGTCCACAGATACGTTTTGCACTTTTGTGTAACTTCTTAGAACTAATGATATTCCCCAAAAACATCCCACGGCACTTGTCAAGCCCTGGTTTGTTATCCGGATTATACCACTGTTTGTGCAAACAAACTGATTCCGTAACCGGCATACTTCCACCATGCTGAGGTCAGTGCTCGTTATATCCTCTTGGCCGGAGTCACGTGAACTAATGGCTCTCGACCGCATTAAATGTCCCTGATAACATCGCTCTTTGCTTGTCTTTGATATCAACCCGTTCATTGCACAAAATGCGTGTGCTGGATTCAATATATTCTGTTACATTGTGGTTTCTTCTTGCTATATTAAAATACCGGCCAGTTTATGTTATAGCTATTCTGGCCAAGGTATCCGAGGTGGTCGGAAATAAGGAGCCATTACAAGTCTTCCGGTCAAAAATTCTCCTGATTCCCGAACAGCACGGTTTCGTCCTAGGCTGCTCATGCACCATCAACCAGCTTGCGAATAACTATGAGTAGCTGCGATCAGCAGGCAAGTGGAAGTCTGTTGGCGTGTTCTAAGTTGATTTCAACAAAGCATTCAA
>CALYDF020003651.1:0-28544 GCA_944474145.2 Dicrocoelium dendriticum
CTTAGGTGCTTTTAGATAGAGGATGAACCTAGAGAGGACGATGGCCACATGCGTTCAAATTTCGCGTCATTCAGAGAACTGTGTTATCACATCGGAGAACAGACGTCCGCTGCATTTGAAGACACCATCAGGAGCACCCAGTGCAAACAGTGTGTTCGTGTTCATCAGCTAGTGGGTGGCGCACAGTGAGAGCAGACGTTCAACGTTCCCACTGGCGGCGCCAGTAACACAGCGCGAGATTTTCTCTGTCCATACTGCTGCATCAAGCCCAACGCACACGTCGAAGTCACCCAGTAAACATCGCCGCTCGGCACGGGATGTGTCACGAAGAACAGCTGAGCGTATAACTGATCAGTCGCTTATGCAAACTGGTGAAAGTTACAAACCTACAACATTCAAGGCATAGGCGAGTATTTATCAGTCCTGAGCTGATGCCCCTTTGCTCGCTCCGACCCCAGTTGCACGTGGAGATTTTGTGATATTTCCAACCGAACAATACTATCTCGCAGCTTGCCTAAATCGCCAAGCCCGGCATTAGTCATTGCAGCAAAATTAATGTCGTAGCTTGCGATTTTCATCGTACCCATTGCAGTGTCTTGCTCGAGACGTTCCTTCGTATTCGGGAGGAGAAGATTACGCAGGTTCCAACACACAGATTTGAGGAGTTTGCTAGGTAGCCACAGTTTGCGACACGTAGTCGCTCATGTGCGGATGTGGATTGGATGAGTTACAAGTTAATTTACACAGGGAATAAAAGTGAAGATTTGTGATAGGAAGCGTCAGCGATGCATGCAGCAAATAAGGTTGACCTTTTCGCTTCTCACCAATGCGCAACGACGGACGCAGCTGTTAATTATATGTATTGATGTGGTTCAATTTTTGGTTTTAAAAAGTTCCTTTGCCAAGGCGTCCAAATGCAAACAAGTGAACGACCGGGTTCTGAGCTAAAATATTTGAAAAGTTTTATTCCCAAAAGGTAGCGACAATTGCAAGTTGAGTAATTAAACCGGCTCACGTGAAATTGTGCCTAGTTAAGGCAGGTCTGGAACGATGTATTCCGTCAATATACGATAAATGAAAATCAAGTCCCACGAGTGCAATGACTCCATTCCAAAACTAATCAAGCGTTCAAGATAATTCTATCCCTGAGACCCTGTACTAACTGAGTGCCCACTCGTAAAACCCTCTCCAAGTCCATTTTGTCTTGGATAAAACTTGCGGTGCAAGCTCGTATGCAATATTACAAGGGCGGTCATGCGAATACTGGTAATAACTTCACGCACAAAAGGGCCGTTATGAATCCGAAGGAGCGGCGGATAAACCATATCTTACGGAAGCCACTACAAGCAGACTTCCATCAAATGCTGACAGCGCGCAGTGATCATCAGTGTACAACACCTAAGTCAAACAACTGATAAACAAGAGGGATTTCACTATCGCAGACAATATTGTGCTTGGGTAGACTAGCATCTGCAATGCAGATAAACTTAAAATTCGATCGATTTATAAGCATCACCCATAATCGAAACATTCCCAGAACTAATCTAAGGCACTCTGAATTGCCCACGAAATCAGTGGGATATTCCAATGCTTAAGTTAGGCAGTGAACATTTGTGACGACACTCCTCGCTCCTCCGGCAAATCAATTACGTAGATCACGCACATAAATATCTTCAATAATGAGCCCTGCTGGAAGCCAATAAAGACAGATGGCCTAAGCGAAATGTTACGTCCCACGCGTCACACCGTTTCCTCCCGGCTAGGAAAGAAATAACGTATTTATGAGTGCCATCATATATCTCGTAACTACTCAAATTTAGTGCTCGAGGAAGATGAAGAACAGTGTCAAAAGCTTTCGAATAGGCTAGCAGTAGCACGTTCTTTGTGTGTTCTCTGTTTTCCGCTTAGACACAATATTCACGACTGACACAAAAACCCCTTGCGGAAGCAGATTTCGCGGCATTGATGTTAACTTTGTTCACGTGATTCTCCACCGAAATTCTTATCAACTTATCCTCTCCGGATTTCCAGTAGATTGATTGGTGCTTCGCCAGCAGATTACTATTACCGCTCTAAAAAGCTGACAGCTGATTGCGACCATTAATTCCGATGTAAAGGCATAGCCGCTAAGCGATTTTGAAAAAACACATGTGGGTGCGCCATTACGTTCAGCGGCCGTATCATGAAACAGTTTCGGATAAACTGAAGTAGATCCAGAGGCATTAGAATGGTATATGACGCGCAATAACTGAAAGACATGCGTCTCCCTTATCATATATTTAGTTCAGGGAAATTCCTCTGAAAGACTTGAAATCAGTTATAATTATGTGTTAAAGTGGTATCAGGAGCAGACACCGGTATACTGTTTGGTAAATATACAAGCCTTATCATAGACGGGTTGCTCGCGTTTGCATTGGCGCTGGTATAAAAAGCTGTACTCCAATGTGCCTTTAGGTATGCGGAAAACAAGGGATTTGCAGCTATCGAGTCAGCTAAACCCTTTTGATACCATGCTGCCAGGGCCTTCAAATTTGGGCATGCTCTAATTTTCTCTTTAAAAATATACCAACACTCGCAACTTCAACGCTAACATTTATAAACCGATCGATTTACTCACCTGCTAATCTACCTAAGATTAGTTTCATGAGTAATTCGACTTTTGTAATTTTGGAACCTTTAACAGTTTTCACGCAAGTGACAGCCACATTTAGATTTATCCGAAGTAAAGTGAGAATAGTGCATAATAACTTGTAATAAATTTGCAAAGAACCATCCTGCTGAATAGAGGGTTGCTCCGCGGAAGAAAAATTTGTCCAGTGTGAACACACTTGTTTTCCTCAGCAAAAATGTCCTAACAATTATATGAAAAAAGGGAGATCTTATACACAACATCTGCTGTCGCGAATACGCGCAGCAAGGATTAATTATGCTACAGGAATCCTGGGCTCACAAAGTGGTTGAAGACGCTGTTGTAGCAATGGAGTGTTTTATTTGCCACCGCGCTGATCGCTCATGCACGTTCTAAAACCGGGGTGGTGGTGTTATCAGGTTTATTAACGCTTCCTTTTGTTCAACAGTGAAGAAAATGTTTTGCTATTTGCTGCATCGTATAGGCTGCTTAGTTCTAAAACGGATACAGCTCAAGCTTGCTAGCCAACAATTAGATATCCCCCAGTTAACCAGGCTCAGAAGCAAAAACTGTTACGATAACTTCACGGCTGTTGTCATTGTATACATCGACCAAACTCTATGCATATTTGCTGATGATTTCAATAGGTTTGACACCGCATTCCTCAATACACTTGAACTACGGAACATCGTGAAATGCCCCACTAGGTTAGAAGCAACCCTCGACTTAGAGTTTGATGATAACCCGCAATTATGTTCAGTCAGTACTCGTGGACCAATTGGAAGCTTTGTTAATTCGATAGTCAATATATTTCCTATCGTCTAGAGTAAGACGAACCTCAAGGAAGTCAGTCACTGGAAGGAACGTAAAATTCAACGAAGACAAACCAATCTTTAAAACAGCACACTGGAAAGACATAGTTGCCTGTACAGATTTCAGTTTGTTTTTCTAAACAGATGTCTCAATATATTGTGACCGGATGACCGGATATCTGAAATTAGTTTTATATCCCCTGTTCGATGGAAACAGTTCGCATTCCTGCTGACCGGTTCTTCTCAACACTCTTCAAACGACTACGTCGACATAAGGAGAGAGCTTTCAAAGTTAAAATGGTAACTCAGGAAAGTTTCTTTCTTTAGGCATTAGGGATGAAATTGACCAGCTTAATCTTGCCTACGTCTCAAACATTCTGGTGGACGAATATTGTCCTGAGATTTGGTAGATGATGCAACAATTTAGTGGAGTCTCTCGTGATAGTACGAACTCTGACAAAGACGTATAAGAATGATAACGCAACTTCTGCTATTCCAGCATTGACTCATTCACCAACTAATCATCTGCACAGATTCGGTGGCCTACAGACTCACCACCAGTGCTTGACGTTGCAGCACTGCGCATAAAGTATCCCGAGCAATACTCAAACGAACTAAGCGGACCAGAACGGATATCTCCCTTCGTCCTTAAATAATGTGCAGATGCACCAGCACAACCACTACCTGAGTTGTTCACCAAGTGCCTAAACCAAGGCAAGATCGCAGACTGTTGGAGAGCTGCTAGCATATATACAATGCGGAAGAAAGCTGTAGGTCAACATCGATCAGTCGCATGTACTTCGGTGGCTTTAAATGTATTCGAGTAGTTCATCCTTGTAAAATTGCTAACCCCATCCTGTCTGAATGACACACATCAATATGCAGGCCGAAGTTCGAAGTCGACGCAACATGTGGGGGGTTTGTTTAGTGCACTCCGTGCTATGTTCGTTAGGCAACAAAACAACGCCACACTTGTATGCTCCCTTGAATAAGCCAACGTCTTCGGTTGTGTTTACCGTGAAATCTTATTACACAATCTCCTGGTAACTGGTATCCTACCATTCATAGCATTCTTGCTATTGGATTATTTTTTAAACGTACTCAGATAACCAGGTTTAACTGCAGGAGCTCCATGCCACTCATCACCACTTCCGTTGTTCTACAAGGAGCCATTATTAGCCAATCTCATTCTCTATCTATGTTGGCTCCATCCCTGTCCCTGAACAAAACATAATGCCAAAATACGCCGATGAATTACCAATTGGCGCGCATCATTGAACTTCAACCTCTTCAACCATGCTACAATGTTGTTTGGATAGAATCGTGCATTGGCCAAACACCCTCGGATTAAGGCTGAATACCTCCAAGTGGAACGATGTATTGCTTTCGCTGCAAAAGGTAGAAAGTTAGCAGAAACTCTTCACTGATTGTTCTCAACTTCACATCAGTGGTGAAAGCCAGAGCTTCTCGATGTCATTGAAGTAGTTGTTAATCACACCGATCCATGACTTATCGTGGTCAATTTGCGTGAATGAAGTAGTCACCAAATTCAAGCGATTGCTTTTTTGTCTCACGTATCCGTTCGTCCTCAGTCACCCACCAGCTGATCCTGCGAATCATCATTACATGTGTTCTACCACGCTGGAATTACTGTTCGTTTGTGATCTTTCCGGGCCTATTGAGTAACCATTACAAACTTCTTCTAAGATTACGAAAACATATATCTCGATGAAGTGGTTTTCTTAAATCAATCTTAGTTCAACATACTGTATCTGTTCATGTTAATTCTTGGGTAAAACTTGCTTGGAAAAAATGCTCACTGATATCAGCCGTTCTTTACATAGCGTTTTTCCAACTACAATTCTAGTTCCTCAACAAGACGAAACCACAGAGCCATATATGTCCGAATGTGCGCCTACGGCTCAATTGTCATGACATATCTAGCCAGAGGGTTGCGCGATCCTATAATTATTATTTAATAACTAAACAGCAAATTAAGTTTGTGATCCTTTACCACAATTTAAATATTGTTTTAGCCGCCGCTTTTTACTATTTTTGCACGTGGTATTTTGTTTATCTTTCCCGTTTTGATCGCCGATGTGCTACAGCCGAATCTTCACCCTTCATGATTGCATAAGAGCAAATTCGTGATTTGACTTGACTTCTCATATTTGAGACAAGCATCCAAGTGATGTTGCTTACATTTATTTCTAACGTTTGGATTGCTTATGAGTAGAAGGATTTTAATTGGTGCTTTTCGGATTGAAGGCTGTTCTATACACGATGTGAGCTACTGGGAGAAATAAAACAAACATTTCGTAATTTAGATAATTTTATAGATACTTGCTGTTGGAGTTGCTTAGTATGTTTGCCAGCATCTATACTTGTTTGAGTAAGTGTTTGACAATGGAATCTATCCATTGTGGCTGTGCACATAGGTAAAAATGCCCCGTCAGAGGAATGCAGCGAGCAGAATGTTCCGCAAGATATGCCTGAAATTTATCCCAGACTAACTGGACCGAGATGGCCATTGAGATCTCACAGTTCTGAAATAAATTCCTAGCTCATATCGCTGCCGAATATACGGAAGTATTTCGACGACAATATTTTGGGGCCTTGTAATAGCACATCGAATGTATGTTCATATGTGATCGCTGGAACCAAAATGTGTACTGCATGAAAATTCAGTTATGTCTTCGAGGTACTTAGTAAGAACTTGATTTAAAGTAAATGATACTTGCTTGTCCGTATACCTAATGCGGAACTCAACGAACTGGTGCTATGGTACTTGATGGCTCAGCACAAGCTTTTCTGCGCCCAATGTTCATAACGCCGACTTGCACGAAAGATCGGCCAAGCAGACTTCGGGGAAGAGGAACTTTATTCGAATTAAACACATATTTGCAAATTGCTCGCGAATAAAATCAATAATCCTAATGTGGTTAATACCAGGACTTTTGTATACTACCATCACGCTATACTATGCAAAGGAAGTATAAAAACAGTCAACCGGGCCTCAACATTCTGATCTAACGAATATAGGGTGCAGGTATTCAACGCGTCCAATTTACAGCTCACATAATTTCAACATTTCCGACTTAAAGTCCCACAGATCCATCAGTTCCCAGCAGACCGCATCCAGGGAAGCCTGCCACACCTCCGTAAATTTCGGGGAAAACGATGTCTCATTGAAAAAATATGTCGGGAAGTGTTTGTCTACAATCAGACCCAACTCTTCCACCTTTTTTTATAATCTGCACACGTTGCTAAGTACTACCTGTAGGAATCCGGCACGACTATCGCTGAGTCTTTCGCCAACAGGATGGTTGTTTGTTTTGTGGAAATTGACGTTCGGCTAACCAGCTGAATACCCACTTGAAGGATACATTTCCCACTAATCGCCTGCCTGTGTTTTTATTTGTTAGATGCGATCCACCAACTTTGGTTTATTTACAAGTTGAAAGCCCAGATGAACTTTGTTATTACTACCCCTAAGTATCAACGCAAATCGTGGTAATAATTCGCATTCCTCCCAAGTGAAATGGCCATGGGAATTGTCAGAGTGGCTGATTTGTCGGACCGAAATTGTCATTACCCCAGTCTCGTCAGCTTTTTAACATTGCCAGTAACGAAGCCCCGTGGTAATTCCAGCTTGGTGAGGCACATCTTGAAGCACTGGAGGTCATCCAGCATTCGCTATCCAGAAAGAGTTGCTGCAGATTCCACAACATTACGGAATACAACGCTAGTATCCATTTAAAATTACCAAGACCAAATGTGTTTAGACCATGTGTTTTTATTGGAACACTTTGGTTCGGTGGATTCCTCACTGGTGATGGGACTTTCTCTATCCCTTCAACAGATCTTGAAAAAAGCGGAAACGTGTAATTACTGAACTATTGTCTGCGTCCTACATTTTCGGGTCATCCAGTCCACTGGAAGTATTACAGGCAGCATTAATCTGTCTAATATTTTTGATAGCGAGAGCGGTGACCCGTGACCAGCTGTCGCATTGAGAAGAGACAAATAATTTCCCAGTACTGGCCTTTTCGTTGAAAGCCGATTGTCAGCACCATCAGCTGACAAGTAGCGCGTGTGGAAACTTCATACTCTGCACAGCCATAAGACGGTTTAAGTAGTGACGGCATCTACATTTTTCGATTCCGAGAAAGTATATGCTCCGGTTTTAGCTAATGGTGTTTCGAATTTTCAAGTTCACTTTGCTTTTTCTAATGAGCTCATAAACCCTGAATTCAGCGTCGTTTAAATAGAGCTAAGGGTGTTATCCACAGCCAACGGGACGGGTAACACGATTGTAAGTGTCACAAGTTGACTGCCAGCTTGTCGTGGATCGTGACTACTCAAAGCCCCTGCGCTAGCAACCGCAAGCGCCCTAATAACCAAATTCAACTTGTGATCCAAGTTGGTGACCACATTGGCGAATTAGTTGACCGCTTGGTCCACCCATTGCACTCTTGCATCAACAGTTTCGGCCTTTGGACCGTGAAAAGCCGGGCGACCTTGCCAGCGTGCACAACAGCTGATGCAGCCAAAATTAAGACTGTCGGTAGTGGACAGTAATTGGTATTGATAAGCAGTCAGGCAAGCACACTGCTGTTCGTACGAGTGGTTGCAATCATCCCACTGTATGCCGCCATATTCTTCCGTCGCCGACAGATCACAGCTAGCGCTGTCATAAACAGCATTCATTTCGCCATACAAGGGAATTTCGAGTGCATCCATGTCGGTGTACACAGAAACGGACATGCTAAAGGGGACAACAGGATAATAGTAGCAATAATAAAACGATAAAACGACAAACAACAGAAAGTTTAATCCGGAAGCAAAACTGAATAATACATGGAATAAACGAATAAATTACTAAATCTCGTCAAAGAAACGTTTATCAATGTACAACATTATTTGATGCGCATTGCCTTGGGTCAGATCAAATATGAAAATAGTCAATTTTGGTCTCACGTGTATGTTCAAATATTTTTTCCAAAATTCCTCAGCTACAAAGTATGATTATTATGGCAAGACGAAAATTCGTGTTGCCCTGCAGGAAAGCTAAGCTGTGACAAACGACTGCGCGTATTATCTATAAGCAAGAAGGTATTGATGAGATCTGTCACATTAATCATAGGTTGCACTCATGCAAACCATTGATAATTCTAAAAACCTCGAGACAGAATCTGCTTGAATTTCTAAGCTGTTGTTTCCGGGATGGACGAAGAATTGGACAAAGTTAAAGAAAGAATATTGTACCTTGTTCATTTTCCGAAATATGCACACAGATAAATCTTGTCACCAAACACATTGTTTGTTGTCGTTGTTGAATCCATCACCGAAAACATCAGTAAAATGTAAGTTTGAGTCTCGTAGCTGTAATAAGTGGTTGTGTTCAAGGATAAGATGTCAAGGTTGTTAGAAAGGCACAAAAAGGAGCATTCAATTTGTGTTATTTGATCAATGCTAATGGGTATGCCATCAATTTTTCTCCTGGATTCAGATATCCAACCATTTATGTCTTAATTGCTACCATATTATTTTGCCAAATCTACTGAGAGAACAAGGTTTAACGGTAGGAGCTGCATACCTCCTAACACTACTTTCGGTGTAATACAAGGCGCCATTTTGACGCCACTCTTATTCTCTAACTACGTTGGCTGCATCTCTGTCCTTGAAGAAGCTATAATGTTAAAATACGCCGATGATATACTAATCGGCGCGAATCATTTAACTTCAGCCTCTTCGGCCATACTATAAGGTTGTTTGAATGAAACTGTGCATTGGTCAAACTCCTTCGGGTTAATGATGAATGCTTCTTAGTACAATGATTTACTTTTATCGCTGCATAAGGCAGATCGTTCCCAGAATCTCCTCACTGACTGTTCTCAACTTCATATCAGTGGTGAAACCCTGAACTTATCGATATCAGTGAATTCTCTGGTGATCAGGGTGAGGCATATCTCCTGGTCAATTTACGTGAATGAATATTCACCAAATTCCGGCGACTGTAGTTTAGGTCTTCCTTCGTCCAAGTCTCCCACCAATTGATATTACAATATCTCAGTGCATGTGTTCTAGCACACTGGACCTACTGTTCGTCTGTAAACTCTATGTGCGGATGGAGCAGGTATAATTATTATCTACGTTGTCGTCAAGCTGGGTAGTATGGTTAAGCATTACGTTTCCCTTGTATTAAAGAATTTTTGTATTGAAATTTACGTATGCACTTTTACTTCCGCATTTTGACATAAGAGATAATTGAGGATGTGTAAATTCAAACGCAATCTTCTCAACCATAAAAGATCCACGTGCAGCATAGTAGATCTATATATTTAGGGACGGTGGATTGGTCAAATATACGCCTTATGAAGACTAGCTGAAAACCTGCAATGGCCTTCAAACACGCTTGTGAAAGCTGTTCTATGTATTAACGCGATGTTCAGTCAATGGTGTAGTAGTAATTTCGAGTGGGATTTATCTGGCCTGTTAGATGGACAGCAATTGTCTTAAAAGCAGAAATGATGCCTTCGCCTTTGTTCCAATTTACATTGCGTGTTCGCTGAAGTTAAGCGAATTATAATGTCTCAAACCCGGATTACGTAAAGAAGGGATAATGGGAACAGCCTTATCATGAAGATTGGATAATTCTGCTTCTATATGATATCTATAAACCAGGATAGCGCACTAAGAGGTTTAAAACACCAGCTGTCACATTGCAGCTAACCTACGGATAGTGATCAAATCACTTATGGCATCAGATATTTTGGGTGTAAGATGAAGAGCCGGGAACGTGTAAAAATCCTTCAAGCCATCTGCATACAAGTACCTTTTGTCAATGTACATGACGGAGATGAGTTATTAGATGCATAACGAAACTTTTGGGATTCAGATCGCTTACTTATGCCTTTTCTGTTTTTAAGATACAAGGTTTGTTCACACGCGATCGCACGGAACGGATCTTACAATCTTCCTACGTGCTTCCTGTTTTGTGCATCAATAAATGAGCCGGGACCATCCGCATCTCAAAGTTCAAGCTTCCTTACTTTTGCAAGCATGAACAACAAGAATATGATCAATCACTGATAACATCATGATCCTATCAAATACATCCTACGGACAACGGGCAATTCGGTGCAACATTCATTAACCTCAGCGCAATCAGAAAAATAGAGAAAACTAATACAATTACGGGCCTCTTTCAAAGGCATCTAATTATCGCATTAAATAAGTGCATTGAGAAATGAATTTGAACTACGTTCCAAACGGTTCGTGAACAATTTTGTCCGGAAATATAGTTTGATATCTACCGCAAGAGATTCCGTTGTTGTCCCGCCAGTTGTCTGAAGTAGCTAGGTCCAAGATGTTGGTTGGAAAGATGTCACCGATCCCATTGAAAATCTTAAACATTTCCATCTGCTCTTCAATCGTACTGTGACATTTCACTGAGACCAAGGCTTAACAAGCTTGTCCGCTAGCTACGCCTTTCAACACTTGCCTTCAACTATCTGAGTGTCAGGCGTTTTAATTTTTCAAAAATACGTTTTCTATATTTTGATCACATTACCGTAGTTGCCATGTATAAAGACATGTAGATGTCATGTCTACTACTGCGGATTGCTCACCTGATGGGAAAGGTCCCACCCCTTCCTCATAGTCGCATTTTGACACTGAGCTGATGGATTAAGCTATCTAAAATGCACTGCAATTGCTTACTTATTTTATGTCAAAATTTGTCAGGCGTTGGCATTTATTGACTAATTTTATCATACGGACCACTTCGCTACCGTAGCCAGGTCGTTGGACAGCGTATCACTGGGGCCTACATTGACCACTTTTACATTGCCGTAAAACAACGACGGTGGCTTTCGATAAGTAGAGCAAATTCCTTGTTAAACACATGGAACAATAACGATCCTAGCACTGAACCCCGGAAAGACTCGCGATGAACAGTTCCCATTCTTGATCTGACCTCCACATCTCTGGCATCAAACTGGTTCCCACAACATACTCCCGAAATCCAAGTCATCATCTCCCGTAAAAGCAGCCATTACCCGAATTAAGTGCTTTCCTGAAGTTCAGGTATCAGGCCACCACTGAAACGCTGTTATCAAGATACCAAGTTATTTCGCCCAAATATAAAAGCAGGTTTGTAAGACATGAATTAGTTTAATAAAGTCATGCTGGTCCGCTCCGAGTAAGTCGTTGACAACCAAGTGCTTGTAACTTCGCTGCCTACTAAGCTTTGTCAGACGGTTAAGCAGAACACCTGTCAGACTGACTGGTTCATAATTTTGTGGCACAAATCTGGATTCCCTTTTGAAATGTCACAACCGTCATCCATTTGCGGCTGGATTGCAGAACTACCGGCCGGCTTGCCGAACTACCTCCTCGTAGTGTCAGCTGGGTGGTAAGGGTGTACCCCGTTCCAGCAAAGTGTTCGTCGAAAATGTTCCACCACGGTGGGACATTTTATTCCAGCAGGTGTGCGCTGACTTCATGGGGAGTATTGGGCCCATGTTTGGTAATCTACCAAACAAAGACGCATGAACTGAACATTCAGTCAACGCATCCCAATGGGTGCGATTCCCGAAAATCGCATCCTGCCTTGCGGGTAGGTTATTTAACCAAAGGCCCGGGGTGGAGTCCCCTAAGTCAACTCCCTACTTCGGCTTGGGCAACGGGGTAGCATCAAGCCCTCTCGCAAAACCATGGGCATTATTACAAATGGCTCATCAGCTGCTGTTTCTGCTACTCACTTTCACGCCACTTCATCACACGCCAATTGTTTGTTTGTTAACAAACCTCACTTTCTGTTACCCGATTCATGTGCTAAGCAATCTGACTGCGATTCCGGTTGCGTCGCAGACCAAGAGGTTCAACCTATGGCTCTCCTTCGTCCCCGATCCTCGTTCCGTCTGGCGTGCTTCAACGTTCGGACGCTCATGCAGATTTGATAGCAAGCCGGTCTAGCGCGAACCCTAGATTCCCTAGACATTGATATCTGCTGCCTTTCAGAAACCCGATTGCAAGATCCCAGCCCTGTGTCTACAGAAACATTCCCCACTGACCACGAAGCCATATATCACCTACATCTCTCTGGAGATCCAGAAACAGCCTCAGCGGGTCTGGGTGGTGTTGGTATAGCACTAAGTGACAAGGCCGAGGCGGCACTAATGGACTGGTTCCCTATTAACAGCCGACTATGTGCATTTTGGCTTCGGGGTTCGTGTAGAATCAACGGGCACCGCGAAGAGGGACACAACTTGTTTGTGAATGCAGAGGCGACTCGGTCAAGGACGAATTCTACCGGGACCTACAACCGCTCTTGACTAATGCTAAAAAGTCGGATGTCGTTATCCTTGCTGGGGATTTTAATGCGGGGTTGGCCGCCTGTTACGATACGAATACCACCTTGGTGGTCATCACGCGCTCGATGAGAACCGCTCTGATAACGGAGAGAGGCTTCTCACATTGTGCGAAGACAACCGTCTGTTTCTTTCGAGCACTAACTTCAGGCGTACGAAGAAGCGTTCCGCAATGTGGCGTCCCCCTTCGTCAACACAACCGTAGTCTCAAATTGATCACATTGCAATTAAATTCAGATGGCGCAGCAGCGTACTGGACTGCAGGTCCTTTTGGTCCACCTTCGTTGACTCAGATCATGCTCTGGTCTGCGCGAAAATCTGTATGTGTTTTGGAGGATCCCAAAACACGAAGCACCGCAAGACTGATGTAAACAGATTAACTGATTCCTCTGTCCAGACGAGCTATCAGTCTTCATTGGCATATGCACTCAGTTGCAATCCACCGCAAGAAGTGGAACAACACTGGACTTGTATACGGAAGGCAATGACCATTTCCGAACAGTCATGCTGCAGCCTAACTCGAAGCCCGTTGAAGGCTTGGATCTCTGCTTGTTCTCTGGAGCTGTTCGAACGCCGCAAAGATATCCCGGCGGAATCAGATTGCAACGAACGGCGCCGTTCTGCCAACCGGCTGCTCAAGCATAGCCTACGCAAGGATCGCGAGACATGGCGGTCTGAGCGTGCTTTAGAGATGAAGACGGCTGCCCTCTCTGGCAACACTCGCAGGCTTTTCCAACTCATTCGGTCCACTGACCTCAGGAAACCAGGTGTCAGTGAGGTCATTTGTGAGGTAGATGAGTCTCCAATCAAAAACCAACAGAGGCGTATGGACCGCTGGGCCGAGCACTTTCACTCGTAGTTCAACTGGACTCCACCACCCATCAGTACATGCAGTACACGTTGTTTTCCACCCTGGCTCGTCCCATTAAATCCACCCAACGAAGAAGAAGTCTGCCACGAGATTCGACGCTTAAAGCGCTTAAAGTCTGCCGGCTTAGACAGACTTCCTCCGGAAGTATTCAAGTACGGCGGTGTGGCGATCATTAACCAGCTGACCGCCCTGTTCGCAAAAATTTGGCATGAAGAGAAAGTGTCTTCCTCTTGGGGAAAGTCAGTCATTATCCCGATTTTCAAGAAAGGCGCTCGCACTTCATGTGCAAAGCATCGCGGGATTAGTCTTATTTCGGTTGCCACTAAGCTATTGGCATCCATTCTGCTTCGCAGGCTATCCCCAGTACGTGAATCATACTACCGCGTAGAACAAGCTGGTTTCCGTCCTGGTCGCGGATGCGTGGATCAAATCTTCACGCTCCGCCAGCTCCTCGAACAAAGCCACATTTATCACAGGCCCACTATCATTGCATTTCTAGACATACGTGTCGCTTTTGACTCCCTTGATCGACCTGCTTTATGGCGTTGCTTACGAAAGAACGGGATGCCATAGAAATATACCGCCATCTTACGAGCATTTACCTTCATAAATCCGGCAGAGTAAGGGTCTATGGCAAGCTTTCTTCGCAATTCACTGTCAATAACGGTGTGCGACAGGGTTGTCCTATGTCCCCATTCCTCTTCAACTTCGCAATCGAAGACGTTCTGTCGAATGCTCTAGAAGGTTTCCAATATTTTGTCTTAGAGCTTCTACCGGGTGAGCGTGCGACCGACTTAGATTATGCTGATGATATCGCCTTACTTGGTGACGATCCTCAGAGTATGCAACTCATTCTGGATCGTTTATCGGTTAAAGCGTCTAAGTATGACATGAGCTTTGCCCCATCGAAGTGTAAAATACTGCTCAAAGATTGGCTTTCACCTGCTTCCGTGCTCAATCTCGAAGGTGCACAACTTGAACAGGTAGATAGTTTCGTCTACCTTGGGAGCTGTGTTTCTGCTTACGGCACTATCAACAAAGAAGTTTCTCTTCGTATCGCTAAAGCTCCATCAGCATTTGTCAATTTGAGGCCCTTGTGGCGTCGTCGCGACGTCTCATTCTCACTAAAGGGCCGCGTCTACAGCACATTCGTTCGCGCAATATTGTTGTATGGGTGCGAGTCATGGCCGATTCGCGTGGAAGACATGCGTCGTCTTTCTGCGTCCGATAACGTTTGCTTAAGGAGGATCGCTTGTGTTTGGTGGCAACGTCGAGTAAATAGTGATGACGTTCGACGCCACGTCTTGGGGAATGTGAGTATTCCCTTCAACAAACTAGTTTTGTTGCGCCAGTTGAGATGGCTCGGTCAGGTCCTTCGCATGGCACCTGAGCGTCTACCGCGTCGCGCTCTATTCGCTCCTCAAGGACCTGGCTGGAGACGACCGCTTGGTGGTCAGCCTTCCATTTGGCGGCGGCACATGAAATCGCTGACGTTGTATCTAGCCGCTTTTGGATCCGTACGTCTTCCAGGATGGGGAACCAAAGATGAGAAGTGCCAATGGCTTAACGCTCTTGAAAACATGGCTCGCAACCGGAATCAATGGAAGACTTGTGTACAGTATTGTGTTGATTCACATGCTTAATACTACAAACATTAAAATGACAAAAAAGAACAAAACCGGCGTGTGAAAAACCAACTAAAAATGTTTTGTTCTACTTTTTATCGAAATGTTCCATTCTTCCTGCGGCATATTAATTGAAGTGTGTTGCTCACCTTCAACTAGCATGCCACGGTGATTATGAAGCGTTGAATCTTGCTTATCTGTTGATCTCCATGGTTTTACACTGGATCCGTTTCTAGTTAATAGACTGTTGAGACTACATACATACATACATACATCCATTTTCAATCCTGCTTCTCGGTAGTGAACGCTTGAGAAGATCCAAGACGGGATACTGAAGAATATTAGTAAGCGGTTGGAACATCGCAGAATGAGCCCTTTCAGAATCTGCTGAGTTATGGGTGTTTAAGCCTGTTAACAACTCAAACATTTGGTGTGTCGATCACAACAAGCCGTATATTATTTTCACACAAGAGACAATGCGGTGATGGCACAGTCATTTTCCTAACTGTGCACATTTTGAACAACTCGCAATAAGGCCACCCATTCGCTGCATCTTTCCCAGATATAATACCACTCTCCCTATTCAGGTTACCAACTTTCGCCCACGTGGAATTATTGTATTTTTATAGTCATAATACAACCTCGGATTTTTGTTGTATTCTGAGCTAACTTGAGCTCATAGAAATATTTAGCGCGCATCTGCTGTTTATAATCCAAAGTAATGGCGTAAATTTTAACAGGCCGCCTAGTGTCAGACCGTCATCTTTGTATTGTGTTTCAGTAAAATGTAACGCAACGTAATGAAACTAACTCCCAACTCAAATGACCATTGGATTCAAAAGCGGAACACATGATGATTATACAAAAAATGTATTTAATAAATGGTGAGTTTTAATATATTCTCATAGTGTTTACTTTGCGTTTGCCCAGCAGCTTACAATACACCACTGGTATGGCTCATCTATGATCTCGCGGAAATGCGGAAATGCTCCCGTTTGTGATTCGACGTATCTTTGTCTGCATCTCTCCTGCGTAATCCACTGGATGGAAAATGCCAAGGTGAAGCAAAATGCAGTGAGCTGATATGAATAAAAAAGTTGATACGACGAATAAATTAGACAATTTCTATATGGTTATTTACCAGATAGATGAGAGCAAAATAAATTTGAATTATATCCGAAGTTGACTGAAGAAAATCCCTTGACACTTACAAGGATCTTCAGGAAATTCATGTGCTTGTCTAACGTTAAATATTCGGTTAATATATGATTGTATTTATAGGCCTAATAATAAATTGTGCGTCTATTTTCATTATTGGAATAGTGCTAACTGGTCCCACAGCTTTGGCGCGCACTATCTATAAAACTTCACATAATTTATCTCTCGCTGTCGGGGTATTCTGTTATCAGATTCATATTAATCAGTAGAAAAGCATTCACGATTAATAATATAAAATCCAAAATTTAGGCAATGTTGGTCGTTTGTACAAAGAACGCGACGCGCCGTCGATTTGGTGGGTGGGTATGAATTCCATTGGCATTTGTCGGTATTTCGGATGTTGTAACTGACAGTAATTTTTGCGATCGCAAAGAGTGATGTGACCAAATGCCGATTGTGAAATGCCGCTTCCCATAGAGCGATATTTTAATTAGATGTTAATTATTAGGAATACTGAATTAACTGGTCAGTAACGTTCCTAGATGAATTGTAGGTAAAATCTATTGACTACATGCAGTGAGAAACCAAAGAACCAATTTATCTGGTGCAGCAAATGCATTAGGATTAGAAATGAAATGATATATTCAGGACGTTAGTAACTATTGTGTTCATGTGATCTATCTGGAGGAATATGTGTGAACTCCTACAGTGCTACTTTAACGAGAGCGATGTGACACTTTGGAAATTCACAGCGCTTTACCAACGTCAAATTGGTAACACAGAATATTCAACCTAGTTAGAGATCACTGGGTGACAACTAAATTTTCTGACAAGTAATATATGCAACACTCTACACCGTAATAAATGATGTGCTAGAGAGCTTCCTACACTGTTATATCATGGTTCAGGACTACCTTCGTTTCAGGAAATAATGCGTGGCAAATTTAATTTACCATACCTAGATTGAGACTCTCAGACCACAATACATGATTTTTATAAGTAGCAACATGGCATGTCCATTGACCTAGCATGCACATGCACAGATTAGACAAGACAATGTATCTGACCTGTTACGAACAACTAGCGTCTTCAGTGCTTTCGCGAGTGTATCGCACCATATTCAATGTAGTGAACGCTGGGCTGTGAAACTCTCCTTTTAGAAGACCTTATCGAGCAGACGCGCTGAAGGACAAATGCATTTTCATCGGTCATTGAAACGCTTATCTTGTATCACTCGTGCTACTCAGATCAATTAATTAAGGATGATGATTCTTTCAACGGATATTACTTTCCTGATATGCGAGCTTTAAAATCTCATTGCACTCTGCCTAAATCTACGCACCCCAAAATAAAGCAGGCGAATATCGGGCGCTCGATTAAACTTAACTCTTCCAAAATAACCCAATACAAAACTCTTTGAAAATTTTAGCTACTTCAACATCATCATTCCCAATCAGCAGCAGAAGCCAGCGATTCGACCTTCTTGCTCTCGTCATTGGTGCGCCTTCTAGCCGACTCCTGCCGGGTTCCGCCCCATGACTTCAGGATGCAAGCAGATGGTGCCACTTTGCTTTGGGTGACAGCCGCGGATCTGAAGAATTGACAATTAAATATGATTTAGCCTGACTCAAGATGGATTTGCTTAATTATACCAGAATCCACACTACTACTCATTGCTCAAGAAAAGGTGGTTCAATATCATGATTTTAAGGATTTTTGTTCTTTCTATGCGTCAAGTAAGTCAACACAAATACCGGGAACATCATTTGCACCGCAGTGGACGTAGTGATTGTTCTTAAACAATATCGTGACATTCCTGTTTCTCTGTTCCTACGAGCATCGCGTAATTCCGAATTCATTTACTACCCTTTCTGTGTGCACAAACTAGGCGTTGTTACTACACTGTCCCTGTTAGCAATGGGATTGAGCCTAATGTATTTCAATTACGGCTAGTTCGTAGAATGTCACAATTGGCGTCGCAGTCAATCATATTTATTCATGATGCAAATTGGTCATTCTGAATGTCAACTTTACTCTTGCGGAATCGAAGATTATCGTGAACAATTTGAAAGCTATGTATCTGGTTTATTCTCTTGATAAAATTTAACACATGTTTGGAACTGATTTCAAGATTTCCAGAAGCATTTCACCGAACAAATTTAAGATAATATGCACGCAGTTCCTAAAATTATGCAAGTCATACACCGCGCTAAATCTTCCGACTTTAATTCAGTTTAGCGGAAAGTGTTTCACGATTCGGCTGCTGAACCTATCGACGATCAAACATGTGTGTTTTCAAATTTGCTTGATAGCTACGTCTTTACTTTGGAATGGATGGTCGCCATCAGCTGTCAGCTTTTAAGAGGGGTAACATTAATCTACTGTCGAACTAACAATCTATCTGTTTGACAACCGGAGAAATCAAGTTATTTGAAAAGTTGATAAGAGGTTCGTTGGACAAACACCTGAACAAATTTAGCCTCAGTGCCGCACAACACTGCTTCCTCAAGGGTTTTCGTGTCAGACTCGTGAAAACTGGGCTGAAGCGGTAGAAAACGGACAGGCTATAAACGTGTTATTCTTAGCCATTTCGAAAGCCTTTGACACGGATACTCATCTTTCTCTTGAAATAAATTTTAGAAGTTAAGGGATATGTGGTGGTGCATTGAAATAGATGCCTTCTTCCCTAGCCGGGAGGAAACGGTGTGCATGCGAGGGGCATAGAATTTTGCTTAGGCAAGCTGTCCTTATTAGCTTACAGCAGGTAGCGGTATTGGGGCCATTTTTGTGCGTGATCTACGTAATTGATTTCCCGTAGGAGCGAGGATTGTCGTCACTAATGTTCACTGATAAGATCTGCAATGTCTTGAATATCCTGCTGATTTTAGAGGAAATCATTAGTGCCTTAGATTGGATCTGGGAATGTTCCGCCTTATGCTTTATGCTCATAAATCGGTCAAATTGTCATTTTCGCTGAATTAGAGATACTACTCCTCCCAAGAAATATGTTGTCTGCGTTACTGGAACCCCAGTTGTTAGTCAGCAGGTTGTCTTAGGTTTCGTAAAATTATCGGCACTGCGCTCTGGCAGCATTTAGAGGAAGGCTGCTTGTAGTTGCTTCCGTTTGATGTGGCTTATACGCCGCTCCTCCGGATTAATGATGGCCCTTTTGTGCATGAACTTATTCTCGGTAACTGTGTGACCTCACTTGGAATATTGTACACAAGCTCGTCCAAAATGTGTTATCCGAGACCAAATGAACTTGGAGAGAGTGTTACAGGTGGGCACTCGGTTAGTACAAGGTTAAAGGGAATAGAAGTATCCTGAACTCTTGATTGTTTGGGAATGTGCACACTGCACTATTGGGACTTAACTTTCATGTTCCGTATTTTGACGGAAAATTTCGGTCCGGGTTTGTGTTGGCTAGGACACAGTTTCACGTAAGCCGGTTTTATTATTCAACTTGCATTTCTTGCTACCCTTCCAGGTTACATATTTTTCAAATATTTATCAATAGGGTTTGATCGTTTACGTGTTTGTATTTAGACGTCTTGGCGATCAACGTTTTAGAAGCATAAAATGAACCTCACCAATACATAAAATGGGAGGCTGCGTGGGTCGTCTCGCAGTGGTAAGAAATGAAGTCTCAAGCTTGTTTGCTGCATACATCGCTGACGCTGCCCATCACAAAACTGCATTTCGGTTCCCTATGTAAAATATCTAGTAACTCCTCCACGTAATATCCCCACATGAGCAATTACTTGTTAAAACCGTTGGCTACCGCGCAATACCCACAAAATCAGGTGTTGGAACGTGCGCACACTACTTGACCGGAACACGATCGATCGTCCCGAGCAAGACAATGCATTAGCTACGTTTGAACTCGCACGCTACAGCATTGATATTGCCGCACTGACTGATAACCGGCTTGCCGATTTAGGCCAGCTGCGAGATAGTGGTGCTCGGTTGGAAAAGTCACGAATGCTCCACTTGAACTTGGGGTTGGAGAGAGTCAACGGGCACCAGCTCAGGACTGATAAACCTTCGCCTATGTCTGGAATGTTGTAAGATTGTCACTTACTAGCATGATGAGGCGAATAAGCAGTAATATGCTCATTTGTCCTTCGTAACACAACCCGTGCCCAGTGGCCATTTCTACTGGATGATTTCGACATGTGCGTTGGGCTGGATGCCGCGGTGTGGACGGAAATCATCGGGCCCTATGATATTGACGCCGCCAATGAGAACGGTGAGCGGCTGCTCTTACTGTGTGCCACTCGTTAACTGACGAACAAGCGCACCCTGTTTGCACAGGTTGCGAATAATATATATATATATACCCATGGAGTGGTCATTCCCACTTTCTCGACTGTGTCATCGTAAGCCAGAGAGACGTACGTGAATTGCGCCTGACACGTGCAATGCATGGAGCTGAGAGTGGCACTAGTCACAAGTAGTTGCGGCACAAATTGCAAACATAAATTCATAAATCTATGCAGTACTCACCTTCCGTGTACCGACTCAAGTATAATGTTCGTTACCTAGGTATTTTAGGAAGAGGATGAACCTACAGAAGACTATGGCCACTCGATTTGCTAATTTCACAGCATTCGGACGTGCATGGGGTGAAGAGTTGGCAGTTGCGGAAGCGACAGGCACTGAAGGAATGTACTCCACCAAGGTCGAGCGCATGGTGCTGTAACACATACGGTAGCGAGTGTTGGATTCAGGCAGGTCTAGTAAGCGATGAACGAGTCCATTTGGGCCCGATATTTAAACGACGATGGGTGCTGTTTAGAACACAAACGGTACCGGTGCAGCGTCGGTAGGTTCGCTCCAATCGCTTTTCTTCGATTTACTATACGCGTACTTAGGTGCCGAGTTTCATTATTTCAGGTGGTTGGTTTGCTATATTGTTTTTTTGCTTATGTTGTAATATATTCATTTTGTCTACCTGAAGAATCTTCTATTAACTTACACTAGTCGCTTACACGGATTGTGGGTAAATTTGTTTATTTTTTCTCGTTTTTGGCGAATGTTTATTATCACTTGTTCTACCACCTTGCATTTTCCACGTTTAGGTTGATGAAAATTGTTTATATACTAATTTAGCGAACAGTTATGTTGCAATATCTGTGTGGTGTTTTCGATCTACTTTGATTGATATTGCGATTACCGGTGATCGGCTGATGACTTAAATCCCCGGTGTGGCTAGGCTTGATTTGTACTTGATATATATGCATATACATATATTCATATACATATGGTTGGCGGCATCCCGATTCGGATTTGCCTATCACTGTGGCAAGCCACAGGACGCCTGCGCCTACAGATGGACCATGGGTGGCTTGCGCTGCAACACCCACAGCTCCAACCACACACCCCATACCCAGTGTAAACCAGAAGGAATACGACCGGGAGGCATGTGGCTAGGAGGCATGTGGATGGGAGCCACGTTTCATCAACTGAGATGACCCACAATCCTTCACAGGCAAACACAAGCACTCTGTAATTGGGAATCAACCGCACACAAGGCGGTGGCTGGACCGTAGTCCGCTCCATACTGAGTGCATGGAACTACTCTTCCAGCCTAACACGACCACAAGGACCGTGCACCCCGTCCCCTCCAGCAGCGACCAAATGTCGCCTGGAGCCATTATGGACGAGGTAGCGGGTAATGGACAGGTAGGCACCTTGTCAACATGCACATCAAGCGCAGCCACACCGGGGATATCAAACAACAGCCAATCATTTAAGAGAGAGAGAGAGAGAGAAAATAACACGATTAATGCATAAGGAAACGGTGACATAAACCTTAAGCTAATGAGAATATGTAATAAGTTGTTTACAAACGAATCCTAGATAAGTTTGCAATGTCAGAAAGTATACTTTACGGAATACCTCGAACACAAAAATGCTATGGAAATCGACTACTATTGGCTTAAGCGTAGTGTGCAAGTTAATGGAATAGAGTACAGGTAGATATTTATATGAGAAAGAATAGCATTAGGACAAAATTGAAAACCCACCACCTGAAATAAAGAGACTTAGCATGCAAGCACGCGGTTAGTAAAGCGAATGCATCGTGCCTACAAACGCTGCGCTGGTGCTGTCTACCTTCTCTGCGGGACACGTCGTCGCTTTGGTATTGGACCCGAGTGGCCTCGCCCATGGCTTACTATGTAAGGGTGACATATATCTTAAAGTATTGAGCATCTGAAGTAAGTTGTTTACAGAAGAATGCGAGATAAGTTTACGAGGTCAGAAGGCAAACTTTACGGAAATGCCACGAACACAAATATGTTTTCTGAAAGGACCAGGATTGGCTTACGTGACGTGTGCAAGTTTATAGAAGAAAGTACGGGTAGACATGGATACGAGAAAGCAAAGTATTGGGACAAAATTGAAAACCCACCACCTGAAATATACAGACTTAGCACGCAGGCAAACGGTGACATAAATCTTAAATTAGTGAGCACATGAAATAAGTTGTTTACAAAAGAATACGTTTACAAAAGAATACGAGGTAAGTTCACGAGGTCAGAAAGTTTATTTTACGAAAATGCTACAAACACGAAAATGTTATCGAAATAACTACAAGTGACTTAAGCGACGTGTGCAAGTGTATAGAAGAAAGTATAAATAGGCATTTATATGTGAAAGAGAAGCATTAGGCCAAAATTGAAAACCCACCACCTGAAATAAAGAGACTTAGCATGCAAGCACGCGGTTAGTAAATCGAATGCAGCGTACCTACAAACGCTGCGCCGGTTCTGCCTACGTTCTTTGCAGAACCCGTCGTCGCTTCGGTAGTATTCCAGAGTGGACTCGCTCATGGCTTACTAGGCCTGCCTGACTCAGGCACTAGCGACCGCATGTGCTACAGCCCCATGCACTCGATGTCGATGAACTACAATCCATCGGTGCTTGCCGCTTCCGAACTTGCCGCTTCTTCTCTGCATGCATGAGATCTTTCCCCCGCACTTCAGCAACTGCCTTCGTGATGAGATCGCGCCATACGAGCCGATCAACCGCTTTCGATTCCCATGATGTGCAATCAAGATTAGAACGTGTGAGGCTCACTATAATCATGTCCTGGTAACGTAACTTTGGTTTCCCCAGGTGCCGCTTCCCAATAATCAGCTGACCGTAAAAGAGTTGTTTCGGTACCCGCGTCGAATCCATACGGCTCACATGACCAAGCCATCTCAGGTGTCTCAGTAAAAGTATGCAGTCCACTGCATACATCCCACTTCGGCGCAACACTTCCATGTCTGCAAATCTGGCGCCCCAACCGATCCGCAAATTTCGTCGCAGACACTGCTGATGGAACCGCTCGAGATATTGCACATCCCGACTGTACATCGTCCACGTTTCACTTGCGTATAGAGGGACGGACAGTACCATGGATTTGAACACCATCAGCTTTGTGCCAATGTTAAGCTGATGGTTATTCTACACTCGGTACTCAAACTTCCCGAATGCCACTGCTGCCTTCGACAAGCAAATACACAAATCAACGTGTAGCTGATGATCAGTCGATATCACACTCCCAAGGTAGCTGAAGCGGGAGGTGGTTTCCAATAATTCAGTACCAATGATGATTCGTGGCAATATTGAAGATTGCACATCCGGTGAAGGCTGAAAGAGACAGACAGTTTTGCTTGTGTTGATGGTGAGCCCGAAGTTTGCCGCTGTCGAAGCCCGATCACTAGTCATGTGCTGCAACTCATTCGCGCTGTGTGAAAACAACGCACAGTCGTCAGCAAACAGCAACATACGGATAGTTGACTCACGGACTAGAATTCTTGCACCGAAGCGGCGGATGTTCAGCAACCCACCAACAATACGGTGCTCCACTCGAACACCGTAAGCACACGCGGCATCAAAAGCACAAGACAACATTGCATGAAGATATATTTTAGACAGGGCAGGAGCTAAGACACAGCCTTGCTTCACACCAGCGACAACTGCGAAGTCATCCGAGGTCTCTCCACGCAGCTGCACCCACGCTCGCATACCACTGTGCAGACATTCAATTTAACTTACAAAAAAACGCGGGCAACCAAACTTACCCAACACCAGCCACAACGCCTCGCGGTTCACCGTATGATATACCTTGGTGAAATCAACAAAAAGCGATTACAATGGCTGGTGTCGTTCTCTGCACTTCTCTTGCAACTGACGAGCCGCAAACACCATATATATATTGCTGCGACCCGAACGGAATCCACACTGCTCTTTCGTCACGTTAGGTTCCACAACCTGACTGACGAGGCGATTGAGCAGTATTCGGGCAATCACTTTGCCTGCACTACTCAGCAAGTTGATGCCACGATAATTTGTGCAACATTGCTTGCTACCTTTGCTCTTGTACAGTGGTAGCACAAGGGCATCCTTCAGCTCAGCAGGCACTTCCTCCTCAATCCATACAAGTTGCACCAAGTGGTGCAGAGCAGTCAACAACGCGGATCCGCAGTGTTTCAATCCTTCAGGCGGGATCCCGTCAACTCCGACACATTTGCCGTTTTGCAGCTGAGCAAGTGCTCTCTGCTTCTCATCCAGTGTCGGTGTATCCGCCAGATTAGTTTTCACATCGTGCTGCTTCAGGCCGTTCAATGTAGGCCGGTCGATCTCTGAACGGTTGTTCAAGAGACAGTCAAAGTGTTTCCGCCAGATCTGCATTATATCTGCAGTCTGTGTGCAAGTAGCGCCTGAACTACCAGCGAGCAGTGTCCTCAGCGGCTCCAATCTCGGTCCATATACCGCCTTCAATGAGTCAAAGAAATCCTTGGGTTGACGGCGTTCGGCGTAGCATTCTATCTGCTTCGCCTTCTCCGTTCACCATGCATTTTTATTGCGACGGAGCTCTCGGGTCAGTCGCGGACGAAGTTTACAAACTGACTCTTCTTCCTCAAGTCACTGGGATCTGCCACATGTGCAGCAGATGCTGCATTCTTCTCGGACACCAATGCGCCGATCGTAGCATTGTTCTAATCAAACCAATCGGGCCGCTTACAGGTTGCGCGCCCGATGGTCTCCTCAGGAGCAGCTGTCACCTGGTCGCAAATTTGGTGCCACAGATCGCCCACTGTGGCTATGCAGTCCACATCACACAGGCGTGCAGCCATCGCCTTCTTCAGCTCAGTAGGTTTCGCCACAGTACCGAAGGACAGAATGTTAAATTTACGCGTATTCACGGCGTGAGTGCAATACATCGGTTTACGAAAATATATGTACAGTTTGGTCCGCACCAACTTGTGATCAGTGCCACACTAAGCTCCACACAATACACGTGTCATGCGCACTTCACGCATGTCACGCTGATGTACGATGATATAGTCGAGCAGATGAGCGTGACCACTGCGTGGGTGCGCCCAAGTGGCTAAGTCACTCGTACTCAGTGCAAACCGAGTGTTCTTGATCGTCAGGCCTTGAGTGGTACATATTGAGAGCAGCCTGTCAACGTACGAATTCGCTGAACCAATGCCATGCGGACCGCTAACGTTTGTCCACACCGATGCATCATGCCCAACGCGCGCGTTGAAATCACACAGCAGAAATAGTAGATCGCTCCTCGGACAGAACGTATCACGGAGAATAGCTGAGTGTAAAATTGATTACGCGTGTCATCAGGTTAACACATGGTCGGACCGCACGTGTTTATAAAGGTGGCAAACTTAACTTTGCCAAGTCGTAGGCGAACAGTTATCAGTCGCGCGCTGATGGATGTTGGTTCACCAACCAGTTTGCCATATAGGCGATCGGATATTGCAAATCCGACCCCATGATCACATGGTGCTGAGGCGGCATTGCCCATCAAGTGGAATGCGTAGCCAGCACCTGCTTCGTGAAACTTACCTTGCTCAGCGAGCCGAGTTTCACTGAGCGCGGCAATAACGATGTTGTAGCGCGCCAGTTCCATCGCGACGAGTGCTGTGCGTCGCTCCGGGCGCTCACTGGAATTCCTGTCCAGTAGTGTGAGCACGTTCCAGCACCCGATGCTGAGTGCTTTGCGCGCAGGCATACGATTGCATTGGTGGGAAATTGCACGCGAGATGGTCTTTTTGCTTCGAAGGTTTACTTTCAGGACTCCGCCCGGAGCCTTTGGCTCAATAGCCGGACCCATAAGGCATTGGGTGGTTTGCAGTTTTGCTTGAGGGACTCCGCCGAGAGCATTTGGCTCAATAGCCTGACCCACAATGCAGTGAGGAGCAGATCCAGCTCGGGAATGTGATTGCAGAGCAGATTGGGATCGGCTTGACGGCCGTCGCATGCAGCCTTGTGGGTACCGGAGCGATTTATATATATTTTGTGACCTTAGTAGGATACACCTACGACCACGGCCAGACGCAGTTGGGTTTTGAAGGGTTTGCACCAATTTGATCAGGGGCTGCCTGGATTGAGGCCGGCAGTAGCAAACTATCGAACACCCGGAGGTGCCCTCCCACCGTCAGAGAAAATGCGTGGCGCTCGTGATCTACGCCAATCGAGCTGTGTGCTTATAACCCGTAGACTTTTTTCTCTCATGGCTAGGTTTTACTGGGAGAGGGCCATCGGCCACTTCCTAACCTCCGAAGAGGATGGACTAGGATACTGGCAGGGCGCCCACTCCTGACAGGAGAACGACTAGGGTCCTCGGCCAAAGCCTACGATTAAATGTACAATCAAAAGGCAGCGGGTCTAGCACATGGTCAGTTCACTGACTCATGCTGTTTGGTATCCTGGATCTTAGCGTGGAGAAGGGCGAAACCTAACTCCCACCCAGCGGTCGCCACGAGGAGCCGCTCAGGACATGAGCCAATGGCAAAACAATAGTAGCAATGGGTAAACCCTCTGTCAGGATTTAGCCACCACCAGCCACATATATACATATATGTATATATATATATATGTAAAAAATATGTATATATATATATCCCATCGCTTGCTCGGTATCTACCGGAAAGTTCATTATCTTCTTCTATGAATTGTGACACTTTGCATTCGAATTGGATCCGACTTTAATGTATCAGTTTTTGTACTTATTATTTAAACGACTACATATAATTTTTGAATTGTTTTACTAAGTTCAATCATTTTACGCTAATTTTAGTAGACTGATTTCCTGATTTATTTGTTTGGGTCATGTTGGTTGGATTACCGGATGCAGTGATCAATTATTTCGTGTGGATGCATTTAAACAGTACCTTCTTCTACCCTGAGTTTCACTCGTGAGTATTGTGTCGCTAGTTATTGTTTCATTGTTTTTCTCTTGTTTTTCTTTGCTTATTTCATTGCAACACCCAGCGGAATTCGGCTCTGTCGTTTGATTTATGTTGGAATCCAAATATACCGTTAGAACTTATTATACTAAATTTTGGTTTTATTTCGAGCTTTCCCTTGTTTAGTGTTTTGTAAATTTAAATCTATTTGCCTTGACTTATCTCTCCATTTTCTGAGTTTTAGTTTACC
This sequence comes from Dicrocoelium dendriticum, assembly GCA_944474145.2. NCBI lineage: Eukaryota > Metazoa > Platyhelminthes > Trematoda > Plagiorchiida > Dicrocoeliidae > Dicrocoelium > Dicrocoelium dendriticum. The sequence continues at coordinate 27,927 of CALYDF020003651.1, forward strand.
AGGGTAATGCGTTGCATAAGAATAGGCTTTGGTGATCGTATACGCTAGCGTAACATGTGCGACGTATACGTAATATCAAAAGGGGAGGGACCGGATTCAGCTTAAGAGCAAAACAGAAAAAGGATTGTGCAAATACGTGCAGAGGAGGCAGCAGTGCGACATATAGCCAGGCTTGACGATATACAGTTACTAACACGACAATCGTGCTCTGAAGCTGCAAATCAGTATCCTTCTCATAAGAATGAACTCGACAGTCTGAGAGTTCCCAAGGGACGTCAACTTGAAAGATCAAATCAGTATCAAACACGTTTCGGTGCTCAGTAATCCCGTGAATAAAATCGCATTGCTTTCCGGCACAACACACCTGATTATTACGGGTTAAGTCGGCATGATTCCACTTCGGCAACGTGCCTGAATGGTGTTCGAATTGCAGGGATCTGAAATTTATTTGCAATGTTCTGCGCCACCACAACAATTAATCTGCATCATTTTGCGGAACCACGTTAGCTATGGAAATACTTGCTTGCGATATATGCTGGCAAATCAAAACAATTCCTCAATAACATAAGAAATACAACGGGTGCTTACAAATGAAGTTATTCGGCACAGAACTAACAT
>CALYDF020003654.1:0-28512 GCA_944474145.2 Dicrocoelium dendriticum
CTTTCGCCCATCACGAGATGACTAAATCCTAAATCGTACCATTTTGTGGCGTGTAGTTAAAATTATGGCTGACTTGAGTATCGTGCATTCCGTATCTCCCCAAAGTAAGAAGCGTACTGCAGCAGCCATTCTTCGAGGTACTGGCCACGGACAAGTAGGCAATGTTCAATGGCCTCACCAAAAACGCAGGCGGACTTGAAATATGGAGTTGGAATATATATCGCGCATATGTCAACATACCCCTAACGAAAAAGGTTGACCTAATGGCCTTTAAAATATAGTGCACGTAACGCATTCAGTGCATTTCTAATGTGACTGGTTATTGACCGCCTTTCAGCTACGCTGAAAATTACCCAATTAACGCGCTATTGAATGTTTAACTATGCATCTGGTGACCAAATCGAGAACTAACTATGCTGCTCAGCCTAGGGACACACTACTGTCTCAACTGGTGAGTGAAGATGGTGTGTATGTTGGCAACAGCAAATTAGAGTAGAGTGTTAAGCGTTACACCTCTTTATGCGTTAAGTGGTTTTTCCTTAACATGCAGTAAGATATTCTTGACAAACTAGGGTCAGGTCTCCTTGGTACTGGAGATCCACACCAGATCATTGAACACTTCTTAAGTATGTATTAATAAAGGATGCATTTTTTACATAATTGCTTCTTTCTGCAGAAAACATAAGATAGCTTGGTCGTTTGGTTCAACAGCAACAAGTTCCCGTGGGTCAATCGGTGGTTCTTTCACATCCGATGCTACAGTTTACCTAACGGTACGCACGTTTTAGACAGTTACTGGTCTGTAAATGAACCGCCTTTGGGTTGGATTTTCGTCGCTTTTTCTGCAACGGATCACCATTAATCCGGATTGATATCTGTTGACAGCGAGCTTGGATATGTTAATCGTCGAAGCGTTGAGTAAGTTCTGATCCTATGCAAAATAAAGACAGCCGTTTGCAAACAACAGAAGGTTCTGAACCGATTTCCATGCTTGACTTCCAACTGCAAAATTGTTTGCGTACTACAACGCCAAATGGAAATCTTTTTTACTGGTCCAAACAGGTATATTTTAATTCCGGATATAAACAAGGAGTAATCCTTATGTAGTGGCACAGAGTTGGGGCTGTTTGCAAAGCAGCAGTTCAAGGATAAAGCACGTAATTACGAGCTACAAAAACAAACTACCTAATACTAAGAGGCCAAAAATGCTGAAAGCATAACAAGAAGATCGCCGGGCTTAAAAGCCATTTCTCAACCATGCATGGTCAACAGAGAATCTGAGCTAAATGACATGAACTTACTTTCCGGTGGATTTATGAAACAGGATATTGTAGCTTATAGTCGCAGTAAGGTAACTATACCTAATAGACCACGACTACTTTTCGCTGATGATATCAAGATATGGCGAAGGATCAGAGGACAGGACGACCATGAACGGCTCCAGTGCGATCTTAACACAGTGTCAAACTGGTCACTTCAAAACGTCCTACCGTTCAATGTAGACAAATGTCGCGTCGTACAATTACGCCATAGTCATAACTACACTTATTCACTTGGGACCAACGGACCTCAGAATAGCTCCCAGGAACGTGACCTGGGTGTGATCGTACAAGGCGATCTCAACTGTACAAAACAGGCTGAGGTAGCTGCGAAAAGAGAGAACCAGCATGTCGGCATGCTGTGAAGAGCATTCGGGAGATTTGACCCATCAATCTTCCCAATGATGCACAATTCCTACATGCGCCCGCATGTTGAATACGCTATCCAAGCTTGGCAACCTTGGTTGAAGCGTGACCTAGAAGCGATAGAGGCACCACAACGGAGCAACAAAGAATGTAAAGGGCCTGTGCTATCACTCTTACCACCGAAGGCTGAAGTTGTTGGGAATTTTCAGCGGGCGCTATCGAGAAGTGCGCGTTGATCTCATATTTGCGTATCAAATATTGAGTGATCCCAACCACGTATGCCGCCATTTGCTGAAACTTAGCCCCAACACGCAGCTCAGGGGTAACTGCTTAAAGTTGAAGGAACAATACAGCCGTTTAGAGTGTCGACGAAATTACTTTTTTCTTCGGGTTTGCAAACATTGGAACGCACTTCCAGACTCAGTTGTATCCTCTCCGACTTTGGATATTTTCAAAAAACGATTAGATGTTGCTCTTAGCTCCCAACATTTTGTTACCTAAACTCCCCTACTGTGGATTACGCCAAGCATGCTTTTCAACAGGATTTATGTATCAAATGGACCTAGGTGAGCGACCATATTTTACTTTTCTCACTCTTTACCTCAATGATCACTGAACCCCAGTGTCTATCTGAACGTTTACGCTTGGTAATTTATTTTACTTGTACACTGACGTTACTTATTAAACTATTCATCTCGGCAGACGTTCGACAGATGACCCAGACATATTTTGATTTCATCATATTCACCTCAACCATCCTACGGGACGTGTCAAGCACTTGCTTTTATCCCGTGATAACTCATTGTTCATTGTTCATTGTAGTCGGCTTCAAGAAAAGAATGTCTAGCAGATTTGAAAGGATTGCGTCTAAGGGGTCTTTTGTAAACCATTTTGGCAGTTACTTGAATCTTTGTTGTAGCACCAAAGAAGCCGGAACGATGTGAACTATACAGCTTAAAACTACATCGTTGGCACGCAGGTGATGTGGAAAGAATTGGACAAGTCATGAAAGATATACTTAAAACTTTGTCACTTCGAGATCCAGTCACACAGTCAACACACACCCTAGAATGCACTACACGACTAGTTCATCCTTTCGAGAATTGTCAGCTTTCAAATCCTCCTCATATATCCCTGTAAAACAAGAAAGTAAAAAGATTTACAGGAACGCTGCCGGAATTATATCATTCCGGAAATAAGTATGGTCAGTAACACACTATCACAGTAATATACACGCATTCGTTGGGCTCCATTTCTCAACCTGCCTCATGAGAAGTGTTGAGTTACCCTGGTTACAAAATAAATAACATTGTCAGGAAAATTGGGTCGTAAGCTTTATAGTATTGTTTTAATACATTCATAAAAGAGTGGACATAACAGACCACGGACAATGAGAACTGTATTGTTTGGGCAAGTAGAAAGCTAAGTCTGCACAACTCCATCAAAATAAGATGAAACAGATTACAACTCTTTTGGCTTCTAAAACTCCGATCATTAATACAACTCGAGTACTATCGTAAAAGACTTATAACTCACAGCGACTTGGGTCTCACAGTTGGGAGATATGTATCAGGGTGTAGTCGTTCTCCAGAACTAACAGTGTAGTAACGTAACCGCAACAAGTAAACCTCTTGAAATACACTTGGAAATGAACAAAAAGCTTTCTATTTTTGGATGCATTTTAAAATAAATCTGTGTTTTAAAACCATCCCCAGTTATAAAAGCAAAATATCTTGAACAGCAATACTGTGCTTTCTCCCTCTAGATGCTGCTGGAAAGTGTTACAAAAAATGACTCCTCATCGATCGGAGAACAGGAGTGCAGCATTCATTGCATGTATGGCACAACAAGCCGATACTCGTTTCGAATAATCATGCGGAAGCCATTAAGATTAAGAATATGGCATGTCAAAATGACGAGGACTGGCACCTGACGATTTGAAAAGGTGTACAGTCCTAGTCTCTTGCCCTATCTTTGTGCGGTAAACCTCGTGAACTGTGGATGAGCTTGGTGGCTACATGGTGAACCCGTTCCATCTTCTGTGCCTCGTCTCGGGTGGTGGTAAAGTACGCGGGCAAGTGATAGCGAATGTGATGTCCTGAGTTTTATGAGTAAACTGTCTGATATACTCAGCATTGGCTGTTAAATTCGCTGGAATAGTAGCAAATATGTATACGCAACCGGATCTGTAATTACAATTAACCAATAAAATCACTCTACAGATGACCGTACCGAACGTTTGGCAGAAATTGACGAACGTTGAGTACAAAAGATGATTTTTTTCGCTTCACTTCTCCCGAACTTAACAATCCATGAAAACGTGTAAGAAGAATTGTTGTTAGATGAACTTCCTTCTTGGTCCGTGCGCAAGCTGTGTTTTGGTGCATCGCTGAAGAGCGGACTTTATAGGATCCGATCAATTTCCCTTTCAATGCAAATTTATTAGCTGATTTCACAGCACCCAGTGTGAATTTATTTGCTCCTCTAGTTGCACACGGGTAGCATGTTAATTACATTTGTCCTTGCATGCAAGATGTATCATTCAGTGGATGCAACACGTTTCGTGCGCCGCGAAATTACGCAACAAATTGATGGGCTCATGTAACCTTCAGGTTTTTACCATTTAATTGCTGACACATGAGGTAGAAGACTGAATTGCGGGATTTGAACAACTAAAATAATGCCTTTAATACACATGAATTATTGGGTTAGAAGCTTATTGCAAGATCTAAATAGGCAACCTGCAAATTGTAAAACATCATTTGCATTGATAACCACGTAACTAATATCATGAAGATTTTAACATAAGAAACTTGCATTTTTCCGGCACACGCGAAGGGAATTTTATCGTGGCGGAATTAACGATTGTTTCCTTTGTACTTCTAATGTAGCTTTGATGCTTAAATTATCTAATGCAAATTCTCTCCATTTCTAAACATTGCTTTTGCTAGCTAAACACAGCTGGGAATAGGGAACGAGTGGAACTAGAGTGACACTGACAGGGTGACCCAATTTTTGTGGTTCAACACATTGACAATTGAAAAAAAGCAGAGCATTGCGGCTTGGTTCATACCATACGTAAACACACGTCAAGATAGAAGTGCTTTGGAATGCTTTTACTGTGGTTGACATAAAAGCTTGTGTAAAGTGGCCAAGTTAAGCACGATAAAATCCGTTTTATTGTGGTACAGCAAATATGCCGGGCGGGAGCAATGAAACGAGACTGTGGATGCCATGCCTCACAAACACCGCGACACCCTCTAGTGGAATGTAGATGGACAGACGATGAACTGGGAAAAAAGATGACAACCATACTTTGATAACGCGTGCAAGTGTATAACGTGTGCATGTATATAAATTTTTAGTCGGCGGTAAACACTTTTATGCGTACAGCCATGGATTGTCTCAGATAACACAACAACCGTTGACATAAATTCAACGGCCTCAGTTTTAAACTAGGAAATTCAGAAAAACACGCAATTAACGGCTGGTTGTTGCATTATCTGTTAATCTATGAAACTAACAAAGATTATTTCTTTATTTCCTTGGTCGAACATTTTTCTCGTTTCTGCCATTTATCTTTTTGTTGTTTTGTGCAGTTTGGAAGTAGGATTTTACGCTAATGAAAAATATAAACTGTGTGACTTACTTTATTCAGGTCCGTCGTTCGTGCAAACGTATTCAAAATTGTTTTGTAAAATACTTGCAAAACCATTACGGCACCAAATTGCACTCATCCTCATGACTTATAGTACAAGTATGGTTTTCTGATTAAAGCGAACTTACCTTCAGTTTTGTCTTAAATAAAAACAGCGGGACTCTGTCTATCATTTTGAATTCCGATGAGTACGTACATAAACAAAAGTCGGATGTCCTTCACTTATTCGTAACATTAATTAACGGACATTTCTTAAAGCTTGTTCAAATTCACAGTTTAATCCACTTAAAATTGGATTTAATAGCAATTTATTTCACGCCATCGGTGATATTTCAAAGCAATGGCGTTGGGATGTCCAATTAACAATATGTAGGACAGATGAAATCTTCATGAGAATTTAATCATCAACCAAGTAGTTACTTTAGGCGCTAGTCGACGAAGATTTACAACAGAGCTCAAGCTTATGTTGGCTTTACACAGGTTTACAAGGCACAAGATTGCTCTAGGTCTGCACACTTTATTACCACCGTTTTGTTAGCTTGCGTTAAATCCCACTTAACAATTCAACTGAGTTCGTGTCCGTAATTATTAGAGGTTGACCTGACAAATCATAAAGATATAATCACTGAAACCGCAGATAGCTCTATCAATATATTTAATAGCATGGAATATTAATCAAATACCTAAGTTTTTTTTGAAAGGTTGAACAACATAAGGAGTTGAATTTCAGTTACAGTTGGAATGTCCCATCTCAAGGTTGGGAGGATGGGTAAGTAATCGAAAGTTAAGCCATTCTTTAGGCAAAGCGGTTGCATCACATCAATAGTAATGCATCTAAAGCGGTGTTTTAACGTCGACAAATAAAGAGTGCCAGTTGATTGTGCTTCGATTCCGGAGACATAGAGGAAAGCTATCAACAGAGGCAGGTAATCCATGGCCACGCCAGTTTGCATTTAAATGTGCCACAACTGGGTTGAATAGTGCAAAATGCACTAATCTGAACTTTGCATGCAGATTTTCAGATTTGTATTGCGGCACAATTGCTGTGGTAATTTATGCCTGCAGCTAATGTGTATAATAACGATGATAATGAGAATTGTTGCGTTAAAATTTCTCAAGTAGGTCAAGGAGAGTATGACACAAATCTTCCTGTTATTAGACCAGTTAAAATCCAATCCAAGGTGATGGCGTCAGCGGCAGTAGAAAAGTTATTACTGTTTTCCAGTAACGAAAACTTGTGAGCGCAATATCAGGCTACGGGGTTTACACTTTTATCAAAAGATTGCTGTTCTTCCTATCACGGCTGTATAAACCGATCGGATGAAGTTAGTCAATTGACAAAATTATTGTCTTTCAGTTGGTCCACATGATTCGTTAATTTTTTCTACAATGAATGCATCGTATCTCGACAAGAGCTTATGCGTAGCTTAGTTTATTAGCCACCTAAGTTACGGCGATACTGCGTGAGTGTGCACAGTTTGGAAGTGTGCTTCACTTATAGAAGTTTATTCGACCGAATTTATTTCACTTAAAGCTCAGGCTGTCTTCATCTTATGAAGCAATCTAAAGATGAATGTGGTCGTTCATACGGTGCAGCTTTAGGAGAGAGAGCAAAATCGACGCGTCCCATTTCGGATACCGTCCCAGCGATTGGCACCATTGAAGGCAATTCCAAAGCAAACCAATTGCAAAGTAAACACGCTTATGGAGGGGTGTCGGGGATTGGAGATAGTAACATCAGAGTCCAAATTGATTTGTACAGTGTAGCTAAATATAAGTTCTCGCATAGACTAAACAACTGGATATCACGACAGTTTATGCAAGCGTTTCGTCTTGCTAAGCAAATGCATCATCATGAGATCGATGGCATTTTCCAAACCAAGTAAAGCACTCACTGTTTCCTTACCAATCCGGCGCAATCTAGAAATTTATCGGCGGTCAAACGTTTTTCACTAAATACGACAGCAAATGTCGAAAGGCTAAGCTTGTGATTCGCTTCTGTCATATGTCTAGGTACCAAAATGTTAACAAGAGAGGTTTACACGAAGGAAACAAATTAGATTTGTTTGGATTTTGTTAAGGCTGGAACCACATTCATCAAACAATTATACCTAAGAACATATACAAAATATGATCAGTATGTGGAAAGCTTTGTGACGTTGCACTCAGCTACTGGATCGTGTCAACAATGCGGATGAAGTGCAAAATAGCGCAGCAGTATTAGATGATGTGTGTTTACGAGAAACTTGTATTTATTCAACAGTCACCAACTGATAATAAGAAAAACAATTAGGTACCAATAAAAAGTAGTGTAAAAATCTGCATGATGCGTAATTCGATGAGACAAATGTTTACTAGCAAGGTGAGTATTCAATAGTTGAAATCGGGATCAGACTTATCAGAACAACTAATTCATGAAAATAAACTGTGAAATTATATGGTTTGAAAATGAGAAAGTTATTTCAGTCCAAGCTTTACTGTTTGTTCTACCGAGATACGGAATGAAAGACAAGTAACCACCGCTATTTAACTTGCTCCTCATTCTGTATGGCACTAAAAATCGCGTACACGAAATATTCAAAAAGAAAAGGCATTAAGCATAGCTAATTTGGCTGAATACAGGGATGCGCTAAACAAGTTATTATAAAGTAAGGAATTTGTAAATTACCAAGCTAATCTGCTGACTTATTATATTGATTTTGTTGATGACATTTACACTTCGCGAAACATGCAATTTTGATTGTCTTAGGGGGCGGTTATGTTCAAACCGCTGGACTTATTTTTGTGCCAAATGGGGGAACATCAAGGTAAGCAAATTTATCCTGTTCCGCAGCCGGCGGGATGCAATTTTGTTTTGCGCGAATTGGAATACCGTGCCATTAATTAAGACCTTAATTGCGTTGTCCAAAAAGTAGAATAGGCTAGCAGATGTGATTGGGCACTTTTGGGGCACGAAAATGTTTCATTAATAACAAGTATAGCAGAATGTCCGACACAGTTATTTCCGCCGAATGGCACTGCAAGCCAGTTCAATAATTCCGGAAGATATACAAAAACTTGATCCCTGCGGACAAGGATTCTAATCTAAATCCCCCAAAAGTTACCGAGAATGTCACCACCAGTCAGGTAGTAACGATTGCCACCAAACTTACTTCCTCCCACCATGTTTCGCCAAAACCTAAGAAACAAGCCAATCTCGGTGACACCTGGGTAGTATTTTTATCTAAGAACACTTTAAACTCAGTAGCTGCTGTTTCTACTACCACACCGAAGACTAACGTGAAAGGCAACGCCACGATAATGAGTAGCTAATCGCTCGGTTTCCCTACTACGACCCATACATATGTGACGGACACCAAGTGAGAGCGGGATACATCATTCACCATATGTACTAACCATCTGGAGTCAACAGTAAATTGATTGGAAGGGAAACCAATAGAACACCATAAGCAACCTGCTCAGTATTCCGACTAAGCCTTGCAACCTGACGATGCTTACCAGCCACCCGAATTCTAAGAGCTGTGCTAAAGACAGGCTTTTACTGGTTGTGCTAAACCCAGTTGATGAGGTGAAAGCAGTGATACTTACTACAGCTAGTCTACACAACGGATCCTGATTGTTTTTCGTTTTTCAGCCGTTACAAGGGGAGATCGCAAGCGAGTGATGCCGAGCTTAGAAGGTTTCTGCCTAAGATCACAGCCAGAACCCATTAAGTTAATGGAGTCCACCGGTATCAGCAGTACGGTTAATACATATCTTAATGACTACCAGGAGCAATGGCATTATCTTCGTGAGACCCTGCTCTTAGCTGAGTTGTAGCTTTGTCACTCTAGGGGCTAATAATCTCAGCCCACGGCAAAGCGTGTGGCTCAAGGATTATGAAGGTTATGCTACAAACTAGGAAAATGACAGTTGGTCTATTGGAATGATGGTAGGCAACTAGAAACAAACTGACAACTGAGTTCTGGAACCCCATTTGAAATGTACACAGGTAGGAGGTCTGAAAGAAATGAGGATCTCACTGTGTAACCTTCGAATCATCTCTGCATACATTTTGCAAATTGAGTTGCCAGAGGGGTTAATTACGATGCCACCAAACCCAACCCCCAACGGACTCAAAGTAATATGAATAAAGGCTAGAGACTGACCATATAATGGTCGCTAAAACTTCTAATTCTAACCGCATGTCTTTCGGATTGCTGCTGAGAACAGAAACAATTGCTTTCCTGTACACCAAAGCTTAAGGGCTCCGCAGCAAATTCATCTTGCTTTGGTCGCTTTAGGTAACAAACGCTTAGGATCTGATCTCCGTAACCGAGACTACGTTACTCCCTGAGGTTACTGATACCGAGATCGCGATTCAGGAAATGATCATCCCAGCAGAGTGATGTTGTAATCCTGAACTGTTGTAGTGACGGGGAAAATAACGATCACGCAGCATAGTGAAAAGTCATTAGAACGAGTAAGGACCGAACCGGGCGCAGACATCATGGACGAGATCGGACGGCGCAACTCCAGCCCAACGACGCCAGCGGACAGAGGAACGCTAGCAACGAAAGTGAACATACCTAAGCCAAAGAGTGAAGAAAAGGGACCTGTCAATAGGTCAATAAATCAACCAGAAAACCCTTGTCCGTGCATCCTGGAGTAACCCCAACGGACTAAGGTAACCAAAATCAAGCAGAGCAAGAGCTTTAGAACAACCCCAGGCTGATCAGAACGTGAGCTACGGAGTCAGACAGGCAGTCGGAGCCCTTAAAGATGCAAACCAACGAGACGCGAACGTGACATGTTGTGCTCCCTAATGTATGTTCTGTTGTGGGATGGAAGCATGATCAATAAATGCACACGTGCGCGCAGCTTTTGGAAACTGTGGTCGTGTGCAATATTGTGTTTTCTTGCCGCTTCTTTTCTGCTACCCTATCAAGACGACTTTTAGTGAAGACCGTTGGATGATCCGGAGATGCGGGTAACCGATTGGTTATCGTGTCATTTGCGCCTAAAGTATAACGACGAATGCCTCGTAGCAGCGGTTTATCGCCTCCAAGCTTTCACTCCACATAAGAATTCCCTCCTAACATCAACACTGACAAGGTGTTTACCCACAAGTGGCAACCATGTTCTAATATCCGGCGATTTAAACGTGCAGGACGCGGAATCCTCGGTATCCTCCAGTGAAGTATTTTAGGCCGAAACTGAAAACCGCAACACGAATACGTCGATCTACAATCACATCCCGTCACCTACCCTGTAAAGAGCTGATAACAACTCATGGGTAGATGACCTCATGTTTACAAAATAAGAAAATCACGATCCACAGTTCATTAATGGACATCAAACTAGGGCTAAATTATGACGTCACCATAATTTATAACTATGTGCGTTACGCCAAATATCTGGAGGAACAGAATGAACTGACACGTACCATCACAAGTTACAACATGCAGAACGCTCTGGTTGGGATGACTGATCGGGATATTTGGAAAAGTGCTTCCATGAGAGTGCATGGCTTCAGGACGCTACAACAATCTGATCTCAACAGCTTCAGAAACGAAGAGCCCTCACTTCGCCGTTGCAGCGTTTTCGGAAAAAGTGGGACTCCCAGCGTGTCACTAAGAAGTGTAGCAAGGCACAATTACAGTGCTCGTTCTGGCCCGTAAACCTGGACCAGCTATCTGGCCTAGCGCAACCAGTGTACTATCCTTGTTCGTGAGGACCAACTAACGCATCAACAACATTTGGCTTGTAACTTTACCAAAATACAAATATATAGCATGTAAAAACTATGCTGAAAGTGAAGCGCGATATCTCTACTCAACACCACAGTCAGAGTGGAACAGGACGTTGGAGAAGCAGCCCACGCTCTACGTATTCAGTATGTCACGAACTCCCAACGAGATATTCGTCACTGTTATATACCTGCATCCATAAACCTCAGTTACAACAGATACTAACATCGCTGTTACTGCCCCACCTGTGTTGAAGAAACATCTATAACTGCGCACTTACAGTTCTCCAGTAATCGATGTCATTCACCCTAGGGCACTAACACAGATGCATCACAGCTGGTAGAGCCATTAGCGCACTTCTTCCAAACGTGTTTAGATGAGCAGACTGGATCTACCATGTGGAAACTTGGTCCAATCACGTTAATTTTCAAGTAGAAATCGTTTGTAACTTGCAAGCTATCTCCCAATGATCCTTCTGTATGTATTAAATAAAGTGATGAAGACAATCCTCTCTTAGGCTTTAAGCGACCATCCAGAAAGCTATAACATCACAGCGCCTAGGCAGCATGGTTTTGGCCAACACCATTCAGGCACAAACAAGCTACTGAGTAGGCGCAGTAAATGGACAGAAGCAGCAGAGAAAAGTAAGGAACCGACGTCATTTACCTCGATTCCTCTAACGCATTCTACCGACTGGACCACCGCATTCTTTTCCCGGCTTCAAATGCTACGGCGTTGCGGATGCTGTGCTTGGGTAGATAAGGAATTTTCTGCACTATCGGATACTGCATGTTAGAACTCAAAGTACACTGTTTGATCTGATTCACGTCGTGTGTGGCTCTCCAATGGGATAAATTCCTGGTCCGCGTTTGTTTCGCTTGTTCAGTAACGAGCTTACGCGTTCGATTTAAGCTAATCCCTTGTTATTAGCTGATGATGTTAAGAGGTGTCGGTCAATCGCCGTCTCAGGAGATCACCATTTCCTTCAGCTAGACCCGGATAGGGCGTACGGTTTGTCCCTCACAATTCTGCTGCATTACGCTTCGTGTAAGTGTAGGGTTGTCAACATTATTCACCAGTCGAACACAAAATACAAGGTTGTAAAGAAGGTTTTGCAAGCAGTCACCTGGGAGCGCGACCTTGGTATAATAATCCAGACCGATTGGAGGTGCACAGAACAATCTGTGAAGACCTTAGTGACAGGAAAACGAAAGTTGGCAAACTGCGGAGAGCATTGGAGCGGATTGATTCCTTGGTTTGTTCGCAGTTGCTTAACGCGTAACAGCTCTCTTATGTACAATACGCAATCCAGGGCTTGCAGCCTTTGTAAAAGCGGCATCTTGAAACATTGGAGACTCCAGCGAAGAGCCACCAAGCGCGTCAAGGGGTTGTAGCAACATCCGCAGCAACTAAGACTGAAGACTAAGTTTATACAGCGGTCAGTATTAGCGTCTACCTGGTGACCTAATAATTGCCTACCAGAATTTGAGGAAACCTAACCACTTTGCCTTCACCAAATTCATCTTAAGCAAAACAAGAAATTTGGGGACCACCAGCTCAAGGTGTTCACGCAATACCGTCGAGTAGAATGTCAGCAAAACCTTTAAACTCGTTGTGTTTGTCCTCCGTGGAACATTTTACCAAATCACATTGTTTCCGCCTGCCTTTATATGTGTTTAAAATATGCGTAGACGTTGCCCTAACTCACCGCTTACATTAAGAGATCTAACCTGTGCACATTGACGCCGTCGAAACGAGGCTGCACCTTAAATGTTAGTGCGACGGTTTGAGTATCTCCATGACCCATTGAGATATTCTGGGTAGTGCCTCCGGGCCCCCTTGAGAGCTATTCCCACCAGGTTGGTCAATGGTGAGAGGTCAAACAAACTCAACCTGCTGATCCTCGAGGTTGGAGGTTTGTAATGGGATGGCGTCAGTTTCTGTAAGACTAAATCTTTGCCACCACCCAGCTGACTCGCGGACAGGCTTTTGATCCGAAAACTTGGATTAACGACGCTAATCGTCCTCCTGTCTAGATCTGGGCGCCCTGGTAGTATCTCAGCCCACATACAACCACGTCAATTCCTCCAAACTATAACTACATCCTGCAACGGCCGTCATGCAGATTATCAAGCGTTGCCTTACCTACTGCAAATACCATGGCGATTAAACGAAAACTTGCTGCTGACCCATTCTCTTCATTTTTTCCAGCTGTTGCTATTACTCCCATCCCGACCTCATTGCTAAACTTCCTTCTATAATTCCCAGGTTAATTGACAATAATCGAAATGCTACTGGAATGAAACCATCTGAATCCACCTTCTCGCGAAAAGCACCGGAGGCCTATCCTCCATTTTTTCTTATAAGGCCGTTCTGTCAGTTTTCCCTGGAGGCTTCTCACGTTGGCACTCCGAGACAAATAGATCAACTGGCTGTACTCACACACACGTTGGACACGCTGGGTATTGAAGTAAGTTTTCGTGTCAGAAACTAGGAGCAACGATCCTAATGGGCTGTTGAATTAACTGCCTCGGCTTGTCCTCATGCTATTGGTTGTACGCATTCCGAGATGCTGATGCAGCCCACACCGGTCAAGCTGGAGTAGGTATCATTCTCAGCTCCAAAGATAAATCATCATTGGTTGCTTCGATTCCGGTAAACAGCCGTTTGTGTGCAGCACGTTTGACGAATTCAATTAAGGTTACTTCATGAATTAGTGCAAGACGCTGTTTGGTTAGGATTTCTGCTTAGGCCACCATTGAGTACATTGCTGGCACTGCAAAGAACATATTCTACCTCGAACTCAGCATGCTGCTTCGCAGTGTTAACGGTTCGAATATCGTAGTTGTTGCAGGGAATAGAAATGCGAAAGTAGGGCACCTGTTTCGTTCAGAGGCTTAGCTAGGTGATAAGCATTGGCCCAACTCCGACCGTACGGACAACGGCGAGCGTCTGTTGCAACTGTGTGCTGAGCACTAGCTATTTCATAGTATAGGTAGAATTTCGTCACATCTAGGCTCACTCAGACAGCCGCCACAATCCCGGAAAAGCACTGTACGCCTAGATGTGACGAAATTCTACCTATACCATTCAACTCCCCCTACTACTCTTCTGTAATCAGTACACAGAACAAACTGCTTATAATGCCATAAGATAATTGGCGGCTTAAGTTTGTTAAGCTCGTCGCTTGGTGAGGGGGCTACCCTGTCCTCTGCACGGCAGTAACGTGTAAGTCAGTGGATAGTGAGCGGCGCTATATCACATCTAGTAACTTATTCACGATGGTCGTTGCCGTCCCCCGTAGCTCAGTGGTCTCAACCACGGACTGGCAACAGTCGAGTTGCGGTTTCGAGCCCTACCAAGGGTCCGATGGAATGCGCACTGCTGATGATTCCCGAAAGGATGAAACGCGCGTACAGTGCTTTTCCGGGATTGTGGCGGCTGTCTGAGTGAGCCTAGATGTGACGAAATTCTACCTATACCATTCAACTCCCCCTACTACTCTTCTGTATTTCATAGTAGCAAAGCTTTAAAACACGTTAGGCGCCGAAGGGCCACTTCGCTTCCTCCTGTAGTTGATAAGCGATGAACACAGATAGAGCACGTTGCTATAAGCTACAGGTGGCGTGGTGCCAGCCTGGGTTGCCGCAGTTTCTGGAGTACTTGCGTCGATTCTGTTCATGACATAGTATGCTGTCGCTTTTCCATAAACTTTACCGGGAGGTGAACCACGCGTCTCCTCGGTTGGCAGCGGAGAAATTGTGTCAGCCCTCGATCACCCAAGCCTATCGTGATGCCCTGCGTATCAAACTTTTGCTTCATTATGCTGATGACACTGACTTTCATTGGACTAGGATCTCGGCGCAGAAATCACTGCTTGTGATGCCATTAGTCAGTCAGCACGGCACTAATCAATGGATATCCGAGAGACCAGTGAACCTGTTGGAATCCAGAATGAAACTCCCGGCTGGCTCTGAACACAATGTTTCCAGACAAAATTTTAGGCGTGGACTAAAGCGGAGCAGGCGCGCCGACGGTTTTCTTGTGGATTAGTCGGGTACAACAAACGGAGGCGGACTGAGCAATGGGAAAAACCGCAAGGTCTTCCAGCTGATTCACTCCACTGGTCCCATGAAACCAGGAGCCAGTGAGACAGCATGTGTGCAGTGTTACACCATAAGGAGCGCCGTATGGCTCGTTGGGCGGAACACCTTCAAGATCACTTCAGTTGGACACCATCTCCCGTACCTCATCCTACTTAGGTGATCCAGGACGAGACTTGGCCGGTTAGTTTAGTGGCTCCATTTGAGGCTGAGGCCCGAAACGCGATCACAGCCTTCAACCGTTTTTTTTGTTGCTTATCCAGGTTCCATCCTACTTGCATTATTTAAAGCTGGAGGTGTGAACATCTGCAACTCATAGGCCTCCCTGTTCGAACATATTTGGAAAGGAGTATCCCGGTTAACTGGGGTGAATCGATTATGTGAACAATAGACAGGAATGGTAGTCGCATCGACTAGGCTAAAGACCGGTGTATTTACCTAACGCGAGTTTGACAAAATTAGTAGCCTCAATTCTTGTTTTTTGCTTCATTGCTAAACAGGAATCGCACACTAGGGAAGAGCAGGCAAGTTCCCGTCCAGGCCGTGTCTACACTGACTATATATTCACCCTTAAGCAGGTGCTAGAGCAACGTCTTGCATACCGCAAACCGACAATAGCTGTATTCGTCGACTTTAAGAGCGCGTTCGATTTAGTCTCTCCATGCATTCTGTTCGAAATACCTACGCGGAAATGTATGCTCACGAAATATATGGATATCTTACGTGCTCTATACTTGAACACTACAGGCAGCGTCTGGGTCTACTGTGGCCTATCGGATAGCTTTTTGACCACAAGTGGCGTTCGTTAGGGTTTTCCAATTTCTCCGTAATTGTTCAGATTCTTCGTAGACTACATCATGGATTGATCACCTGAATCTCATGATGTAGGCTTTAAGGTCCTGCCTGGAAAAAGGTTAGTTGATCTTGAATATGTGGACGATATCGTTTTTTCTTTTCAACGATGTGGCGGCGGCAAAATGAATCCTGATTAGCCTGTTTAGGGTGGTCCCATTATTTGGTATGCTCTTTACACCTTCAAAGTGTAAATTGTTGCTGCAGGACCACCCGCCAATTGATGGCCCCTTTGACCCTTGATAACGGGAAATTCGAGCTGGTTGATCGATTCATGTACCTTGGCAGGTAGATCAGCAACGATGGGCGGATAGAAACTGATCTCAGCTCACGCATTTCACAAGCCAGAACTGCTTTCTTGAACCTGTGTCATCTTAGGCGACAGAAAGAAGTTCCCCTCCGTCAGAAATGCTGTCTATATAAGGCCAAGGTAAGGGTCGTTCACCTCTATTGTAGTTAAAATTAGCCCCTTCGGTCTGAAGATCTGAGGCGCCATCAAGTCTTTGCTCCTTGTTGTCTGCGAAGTATCGCTGGTGTTGGATGGCACCAGGGTGTCCGCAACGTTGATTTGCGTGGGCGAGTACTAGAGAGTGATAACCAAACTAGTTGCTTAGAACAACAAATAACACTTAGTAAGTTGCTTTGGGTTAGGCACCTACTACGAATGTCTGACCACCGCTTACCTAAGAGGGTCTTTTCCAGTTTGACAGGTGTAAGGTGGCTGAATGCTTGTGGTAGAAAGAACTTGACTTGATAGCATGAAATGAACGCTTTGACGACCAAACTGGGTGCCGTCGGTCTGTCTGGCCTTCCAGGCTGGAGTCCACGTGATCTGCCTTGTGCTTGGCTCGAGAATTGACAGAAAATTGCTCGCAACTGACATCAGTAGCACGTCGATTGCAGTCTCCTAGTCGGCCTGCCTGTTTAAAGTGTGTTTGGTGTTGAGTTATCTGCGGGGTAATGGCTGATTAATACGCCGGGCAGTGAAAGCCACAAGGAAGCTCTCTCACCGATGCCGCCTTATCTTTGCAAGATAGCCAGATGTTTGGAAGGTATAATTTTAAAACAAGGTGTAAGCGCCTTGAAACTGAATGTCTGCTTAGGGCATTAAAGCTTTCCTGTAAGTCTCCCTTCTATCCTTCTTATTATTCTTTATACCATAGGTCATCATGGTTGTATGGTTTCGAAACATGATTTCAGGTGTCTGACGTACTGCAGTTGTTGACACTTAATTGATAGTTTGATTGTCCACAGTGACAAACTCGATAATATGGTGAAGGTTGTTTATGAGCCACTAACCTATACAATCGAGGTTGGTTCACTATATCATTTTATCGCTCTTTATTTCCTTTATCACTTTTGGTTCTCATTCTTGGCACAATACGGGACTTGTTATGCAGCTACTATTTTATGCGTCATTTAAATTGCACTATTGCCCCGTACTCCGAGTTCAAGTACACGGAAGAAGAGATAGATACGTTTGCCTTACGCACTTCCATGGCGTGTACCATTCTAGTAAAACATCCTTGTCCAACAGCCGTATTCTTTGGTTCTAGCTTTCAGAGCACACTTAAGGTATCTACCTTTATACTAACCGCTACTGTATTCACACAAGGCTGAGGAGCAGTCATTGGTGAATGCTTGGCTCATTGTTTTTGCAATTTACTCCACAACATGCAGGCAATTCTGATACTCCCACATAATTGTCCTCCTGAATGGTTCACCAGCCCAACTAACTGTTACCGTGAAAACTGCCAGCCCGAAAGACACCAAGACTGGAGCAATCTTGCTTTCGAATTTGCTACCCTAATATCTGTCCAAACGTGCTACATTGTCCGAGCCTGGGTTTGAGCGACTAATTGCGATTCATCATACATTATTTGTAATTTCTGTACAATTTGGCATACTTTGGTTAAGTAGCTTACTTTTAAACTGCTTCCCTTTCTGCTTGCATAACCGTCTCCGACCGCCAGATTATTTAATCCTCTGAAAAGTAGTAAGCCACCTGAGCAGATATTGTCGAAAAATAAATGTATATATTTGATTAAGTTCTTTGGGATCATAATCCGCTGAATATACTTGTCATTCGTCAAGCAGTTTAATTGTGAGTAAATTCTACTATATGTAGACAAAACAGTACACATGTCAAACGTTGCACATATGCACAACTGCGGCATGTGTTACCAAGATATTCATTTGGACCAAAAGTGGGGAGATAGGGAATAATTCATTGAAAATGATATATAAACAGTACCAGATTTGCAGGCGTTTGACGAGTTCTCTACTGCAGAAGACGCACTAAGTAAGGGTGAAGTACTTCGGATGGAGAACAAGCTACCACAGAGATAGGATGGGCAATAGTTCAGCTGCTTTTCATACGGGTAAATGTCCGCATGCAGGGTATTTTATGGTTATGACTTAAATATGTTATTCAAGCCGTCAGAATGGAACTAGTAGTATTCTTTTAAAATGTGGCCATTGTATATCTCCACCTGCAATGCGGCCTAAATACTTGCTATTGGTGTTCTAAATGTATGAGCGCAATTAGTGTGCTTTTGTGCGCGTGCCAGAACACCAGTTACATGACTGAATCGACTCCAGAGGAGTCACACTGCAAAATAGCTTAATTAAATATACAATTTCCATAGCTTAAGATTAAAGCAAATACTTAAGAATTACCGTAATAAAATGTGTGGTAGAATGACGATCAGTGTGTGGTCATTGCTGAGGTACATCATCTATATTGTTAAAGGTGAAATCACCGTAACAGTGGAGAATTTGACTCAACGCCCATCAGCCCAACATATAAGTTTTGCACTTTTATATGTAGCTCATTGTAAGCTTTTTAATGAGAGCACGCATCTCCGAAAAAGCAGAATTTTAACCCTAATATAGCGGGTACACGCATATTGCTTGATACGAACCGAAAAGTAGTAGGTCCTTCTCGTTGCAGTTTGATGCATACCGATTGATGCAGCCACACGAAAAACTAGCATTCAGCCTGTGGCAACAGAACACTTGATACGCGTTTCTTGGCTCTGCTAATGTAGTTATCATTGCATTATTTTTAACCAATTGATGGGGCACTGGTCATGGATCATTACTCAAGATACATAAACTAGGATATGTTTATAATCACGGTCGGTGCAAAGCCTACCATTGTCAAACCTTCTTTCGTTCCGTTGGAAAATTCTGGCATGTGAGAAAGCGTGAGTAGCTGAAAAATCATGTAATGAAAGTCACTTGACAATACTGTCTTTCAGTTGTTCCAGTAATGCATGCGGTTTTTGTAAGCTAATCATTTCACATAACCCCATAGGAAGACATATAAATGATTAAAAGCTGGTGACAACGCAGGTCAATATTTTGGGCCTCTGCGCCCGATCAGCCGGTGACCGAAAACATACTTAAGATAGTGAACGCAGCGTTTGTGGCTAATGGGCAGGTGTGCCATATTGAACTTATAACGGCTGAAGTGAAGTGACGAACTAGCCAACGATAACCTGTGGTGAAAACATATATGTTGTAATTCTTACTTATTTTGTCAGCGACAGTTCCCTTACCATCGGAGAACCATGATAGACAGAGGAATGAAGGTAATCATATATGAATTACTTGCAAACACGAGGTTAAGGTCATATGAGTAACGGAAGTACGCGAACCTGGCTTGCAACCAGCGCATAACTCAGCCCACTGGGCTCTAACGGTTTCGGCCACCGCTGTAAAATTTAAACATTAGCAGCGACGCCTGCAATTTATCGGGCAATTGAGTGATCGCGCGTTTCTCATGTACCTACATTGTTCTATTTTCTCGTAGCTTCCATTCAGCCCCGATGAAACATTTGCACCATTACCCATTGCAGCAATGTGCTAGTAAAATCAACTGTTAGCGTTAGACATATATGTACATGGAATATGTTTAAAAAACAAAAATTAACAGAGTAAATTTTTAAAATAACCACCGTCATTTCACTTGGTAAGCAGTATTCGTCCGAAGCTATCTGAAAACACTTTCTGGAAAATGTCCGACGACATCCAGCGAAATGCACTGACGATGCTCGGTTTCACTTCCTTCGGTCAGCAGTTGCGGAATGACGCAGGTCCGCAACAGTTCTTTTATAAATTTGGGGCCCCGAGTCTGCTAAGTCCACTAACCGTTATAATACTAATCCCCTAATCTACTCTGCGCATGAGAACCAACGAGTGAAGGAGTTTGTCTGTTCCAAATAAGACATTTGTTAGTTAAATAAGATGTACCGCAAAGAAGGAAGGCGTCTTACCCTTCAGCAATGCAATCCCTTAAGGTGGAGATGTCCGTGGCCGTATGTTCTCTTGTCTGCGGATGGAAATATTTAAGATAGGGAGCGTTGATGACAGCCTAATCCGTTTCGAAGACTAATGGACTTTATTTAGTGACTCTAGGCGTAGAGCATTTGGCTTGCCGCACCAAATTAATATTCTGACAATGGACCTCCATGTCACTTTGTATAATTATTTGAATGTGTTGCATCATCAATGAGCGCACAGTTTCTCAACTCCTTCACATCCGAGACCGTATTTGGAATGCATGGTATAGCATAAACAATAAACATGAATTTAATATTTTCCTCCCAGACATTGTTATACAACTTCAATACGACAGAACGGGTGTGCCAAAACAGTCTACCGGAAGCCGACAGAAATTGGGTATTGGTTATCCAAAAACATTGCACATCGTGAGGCATTTCGAGCATGTTTGATCCTGCCAGTTAGAGATAGCAGGCCTTGAACCCGGGACCATGATGATGTTGGTTGGAACCTCAACACCTTTATCCAACGGGTCAAATCAGGTAACGCTTGGCACAACTGGTAATGACCAATCAAAGTGTATTTTCGTAATGTGCTCCGTGGGATTGGAATGCTACACCCAATCTCAATGTGGACCGTGAAACGCATTGAAACCAACCTTGGCCAATTCGATCATTTGGACCGTAGCTAAAGCATTTGGGAACATGTTACCCGCCGAAAACACCGCACACCACTACGCGTTTCAATCTTGTTTGATGTCACATAGTATCAAGCCTCGAACCCGGAACCATTGGGATGTTGGTTGAGATTCCTACAGCAGTAGCCAACTGTTTACGACAAGTTACGCTTGGCACAATGTTTAATGACTGACTGGAGGGTTATTCTGTGGTACTCGCTTGCCTGGTTTGCAAACCGAAGTTGCCATCAAAGTGACACTTGGCTAATTCGATTATTCGGACAATAACTAATGAAGCAGATAGACATTGGTGCTGCCGACCGGAAAACGCTGAGGTTGTATGTCGCAATGCATTCGCATAACGTGTATTTCAATCTAACTACCAATTAGTCACCCAAGAATTAATGCCGGCAAGGCGTGGCCTGATATTTAAGAAAGTCCCTCCGATGTAACATAAGGTTTTACTGGGCCCGTCTTTGCTCTATTCAGTCCTTATAACATGCACTCCAGGTACTCAAAAAAATAAGAACTGTTTTTCGAAAAGATGCAATTACATCGCTCTTTGCTATAGTTCATCTATCTGTTATGTGCTACGGAGCACGAAAGCAAACCACAGTTGTGCAAGAAAAGCAGGGTATTTTATGCATTATAGTTAAAAAGGTGGTAACCTCATATAATCCATAAACACTGTTGACAACGTTGTAAAAACAAGTAACTCTGGTTGTTTATGTCGACAAGATCACTAGTTGTCTGCTCATTCAAGACTCTGATTGCGCCGCAACGTACCTCCTGATGTTTACACAAATCAAGCTATATCTCTAAGAAAGTTAAATTTGCGGCATTTATCAATGTCCGCGTAGCCCTATTGCCGATCACATCCAAAATTGTTTGCACAAACCAATGGAATCTTTGGTGACTGCGATAGGTGAATCGAGGAGCAGGGTTACCTCGGCGAACCTGATGCATTTGAACGATACCAGCCATCAGGTCTCCTCTGACGTAACAAGCACAGTCCGCATAATCAAAGAACGGCCTTAAATATTCCAGTTCCACAAGGCCATTTCTACATGCGAGAGTGCTCGCTGCTGTGCTCAAACATCTTGGTGTTCCACTGATCTTACGGCGGCAACGGGAAGCGCATCATTAGGCCCTACCATTTGGTGACTTATCGACTTTGTCACATTGTCCACTTTGAGCTCCTGCTTGGCTGCATGTATGTGATAAATGGAAACGCAGCAAATGATTATGTCTCCCCACAACTTGCTCATTTTTAACTTCTTCCCTAGAATTAGGAGGTTAGTTTTGTTTGGCACTTCATGTTTCTTCCAGCAGACGTCCATACTTATTCCGTCAATTGTAGTAATCGTTAAGCAAACGACAACGTACTTTAAAGTTTTGCTTGGTTTTTCTTGAAATTAACCAAATAACATGCACATGTACCTAGCTAAGTTTTCCATAATGCAAGTAAAATATTTGAAAATACTAACATTTGAATAGCAGACTTTGATGTTTGCCTACGCGATGAAAGTAAATGGCTGATAAATAAGTTTGCGGCTAGTTTCCGTGATACAATGCTAGAACTGTTCTAACTTAACACTCTTAAGTGCACAGTTAGCAGTTAATTGGCTATCATCTTCAGACATAATATCTGTGGATCTATGCATGACATTCTTTGGTTACCTTCCTCGAAAATCGTAAGGGTAACTGACGGCAGCCCAGTATCTGTCAAATTCGACATTTAGTCCGGTGCACAAACCTGTGTTGTGGATGAACTTTGTCTAACACGGACTGCGGTGCAGGATAGCTACTATAATCTGTCTGTTTAGGTTACATGGTAAGACGTTATCGTCGATCATCACAGTAAACTCATTGAATTTATGCTATAAATATCCAGTGGACTTCTGTACGGGCATGAGCGCATGCTTTAGCGAATGAGATGTGTGTACACCAGTAAAGGCGATTATCAATCAGCAGGTTTAACAAGGTGCCTAAAATCGTTTTGAAGCCTTCGAAATTTAAATATTCCTGTTGACAACTTTGTCAATGTTATTACAAGGCATCTTTATTCGTTATCGCGAAAAAAGGAACAATTAAACACTGGTCTAATGTTTACGAACAATTATTTGCAAAAGTTTGATATGAGTAATACCCATAAGATTTCGATTGCCGGCAATTGACTAGGAGACTTTATTTTTTGGCTAAATATGTTTTTGTGTATGACTTCAGTGTGTCTTTGAATTACTTTTTACGCCATACATCACTGCAATGTCCACTTCGCCTTCCAACTTGCGTTCCGCTCCTTTGACTTTTCAAAACCCACATCTGCCCTATCTCAAATTGTGTTTGGCTCAAGTTTGATTTTTCGTTCCAAAAGACTTGAATAAACTTAACTGCATTCCAGTGTGCTTAAAAATAAGTTTTTCATATCAAAAGTTCCAAAAAATAATCTGGCTCATGTTTTCGGACGTAGGGTTGGGGTAAATATACTATTTGCCATCAATTTTAGCCATCGATTAGTCGTAATCCTTTGCGCAATAACTTTCGTGGCCGCTATCGCCGCAATAAAAATGGGATTGCATATCCTGTGATGGTAAACTATTTGGATTCAAAGTAGCCGATGGAACTTTAGTTGTGTTTTATATGGTCGCCATGCCAAAATAACAGTTTGACACAGTTTTATAGCGAAATTTGATCTCGTTTTCTCTTATACGCTGAGCTTTTCAGCGTATCCAGCGTAGGTTTATTTATAACCTTCTTAGAATAATTCTATGCATACACGCTCAATGTTTTTATTAATAACCACAATTATCCGGCGCATTTCGGCTAAACGTTGATATCGGACATTGGTGCCTACATCCGATGTTGTATACAAAATCAGTATGCACGCAATGTTGTAATAATTTAGCTATGTTGCGCACAACTTCGGTTCTTTGCGATGTTTCCATCTAAGTTGGTATCGCGAAAGTATCTACATTTGCTTCTAAACAACCACGTAATATAAGCAAAAGTATTTGTCACTAGGCCGTAGCATTGGTCTCACGTTACTCGACATGCAAATGGACGAATTTTTCGGCTAGATATTGTGTATGTATGGTTTCAAATAAAGCACTTGATTTTAAGCGCACGTCGGTTAGAAACTTGTGAGAAAATGGGAAACCCTTTTGCTGCAATCAGCAAAATTAATTATACTGATCGAAGACGAATTCCAATGACCCTGTCTTGCGAGATATTCACCTCACTTGATTCTTGCCACTCCGTATTTTCCGAAACTTCTCCTACCCCAAAGCAAATCTTTTGCGCTCTGTACATCAAACCGGATTTTGTGAACGGATTGCCAACTCAGTTTTATGTTAACGATTAATTGGCCATCACGCATTTCAAAAAGTTATCACACTGCCTTAAGTTTCAATGACCTAAACGCTAAATCTGCTTCAACATGATGTCCATGTATTTAATATCTTTGCAGCTGTCACCATCAGGTGTGTTATCGGTGTTGTGAACAGTTTCTTTTTTCCACCCCCTTGCGTCGTTTGACATTGAGTTATAGTTCATGTTCCTTACATAGATACGGCCGAGCGTGGCTCATAGATGTTACCACGTTTTATCTTTTACTTTGTATTAATAGAAGGTTGACGTGAACGGAGTTCATGCTTGGAAACCAACTCGTGCCCGCACTGTTAAACCCTTACAACGCTAAGTACTAACTATGAGAGACAGAAAGACACCACATACACGGCTCCCCATCGAATGCATTAGTTGATCAACCTACTCAATTTATTGTCATATAAAAACCGCGTATTACTTCAGCGCTTGATGTACTTGTGTGTCATACGATGTTATATTTGCTGGCCTTAGCTAACGGGCTGAAAGTTCTTAATACGCAATAGTATCGGATGCGCAAATGTTTAAAGTGTACTACAGTTACCGTTAGTTTTTGTTTGTACATAGTCGTACTATCCATTTCCGACGTTGTTGTGTTGATTCCGGTGGAAATGTGTCTACCAAGGCTTCCGGGAACTTTCCCACCTACAGTGTCGGTACTTGGAATTAATCGTTGCGCTTAATTACGCACTGTCTGTGAACCACTTTTCCGATAAACCGTTGGCTATTTCGTCGTAATAGTTATACTTTTGCTGGGGTTATTTAGAAATTGTTTCTTTAGATTGAGTTCCATACACCAGTTTAACACATCCAGACAGCGTTTTTAATATGGGCCGAGAAGTGCAAGCTGACTCTCAAACGATTTACAAATAATAAGGTGCTACTTTCACTTACACTCCCTTGTCTTTGTATCCATAAACATTTTCAACCACCTTAATGCATTTGCTCTTTTAAGGTTTTACACTCTAGCCACTTGTTCCGGTATGCGTTTAAATAGAAACTCTTACGTTCAAATATTCAGCTCGGAAACAAATAACCGCGTATTTACTAGCATGCAGTTTCATTGTTTGCCGTGAGAATCCGCTTACTGTTCACTGCTACTACAGCGACTGAACGACTAAACAACGCAGAGAAAAAGCATGTACGACTATTCGGTAGTCTACCCCGCACCACAATTGTCAAGTGAACTTTTCACTTAACATGATTTTTCAGCACCCCCTCACCCCTCACGCTTTCTCACATGCCAGAATTTTCCAACGGAACGAAAGAAGGTTTGACAAGGGTAGGCTTTGCACCGACCGTGATTATAAACATATCCTAGTTTATGTATCTTGAGTAATGATCCATGACCAGTGCCCCATCAATTGGTTAAAAATAATGCAATGATAACTACATTAGCAGAGCCAAGAAACGCGTATCAAGTGTTCTGTTGCCACAGGCTCAATGCACATAATCAAAATGCTGCTTTTAGCTGTATTTCTAATAGTGAATACCAACAAGAATAAGGTTTAGAAGAATTTGATGCAATATACAAAAATTACCAAGCACACGACGACGATATTCATCTTACACTAAAAAGACTTTCTGTCTTATTTGGGAAGGGATATAGAAAAATCCGGAAAATCCTAAGTTAAAACGAAAGAATAACATATCCTTATTTAGGCGAAGAAAATTCATGGAGCTTTCATCAAAGTTAAACACAGAGATGTCTTTAGTTTTCTGTTTCTGGCGCTGCGCATCACAATTTTCGTTCTTATGTTACTGTTCAGGTAGGGTTATTCACAGTTTTAATGTATGGATCAGAATGGATCATTTGATTAATGGTACTGTGGTTAACTACCTGCGTAGATCATCTGCCATCTTCTGGCACATGCTCTATTTTTCAAAAAAGCTATAACTTAATGAGACTGTACGTAATCAACGATACTTGATCTGTTCTCAGCGCTCAAACATGCTTATAAAATTATTAGCAAACTCATATGCAAACTCATATGCAAACATCAACCTGGCTGTCGCATTCTAACAATGTTGCAAGATTAACCTTGCATAAGGGGAATAAAAGTTCTAAGGTTTTCCAAACAGCCATTCCAAAACATGTTGCACAGATCCAAAATTAGGTTTTATCTTATATTTTCTCAAATTTAACTGGAATATTATGTGCAGTTGTGTGAATTAATACAAAATTTCGTTTTAGAAAACAAGTGACATGAATACGGCAAAAGCGATCAACAACATAGATCAGGGAGGATAATTTGATGTTTCGTTGATCTAAATTTACCAAATTAATGGTTTACCATCAAAAGCGTCTTAAAGAAGTATGACGAGTTGAGCAAAAAGTAAGAATTCTTATCTGTGCGGCTTCATGGGTACTAAGAAAGTTATGTGCTTTATTACAATAAAAGGACGAATTTTTCTCTCTAACGGCGGCAGGAATTTAATTTTTACTAAAGCGCTAGCACGAAACAGGACTGCGACACCATATTTTCTACAAAATCTGCATAACTTGAACGTATAAAATTGTTAAATGCATTAGTGTAGGGATAGTTTTCACATGCAATTTTTGTGTTATTAACTAAGTAAACGTAATAAATTAGTAGATTTGCCAGATAAAGCATTTCTTTCGTATCTTCAGCTCAATATTGTTATCCGATTTTTATTTCATTTACAATAGTAAACAGCAAGCGTCGTTCATTATTTAATATTTTAGCAACAAGTTTATTTTAGAACACTTGATCAAGTTTGAGTATACATTTTGATTATGCTTATTTAGGCATAGTCTTTATTTCTCAACCAGATATATCCACGACTGAGAAACACGCAAAATAACGCCTCGATAGCAAGTACTTTGCACTTTTTGGGATAACTAATTTTCCATTCCAAAAATATATATGTTTGCTTACAATTGTTAGCTCCGGGCTAAAAATGAACGCCATTCCATTGGTTGTTAAAAGGAAGGCAAATAGTTTTCTTTAACAAACTGAAAGCGGAATAGTTCCTCACATTTTGTATGATAAAGTTGCTAGTTCTTTAAATAGCCGTTTCAATAGTCGCGGCTGTTTACAGACACAATACTTATACCGTAATGCACTTTGAAAATTGGCTCCATTCCAAGCTTCCAGTTGATTACAATGTATACCAATCTGAGGCATCAGTAGGTTGTAAAACCCGATTACTGCTCCCTGCTACCATTAAAATACCGTAGTTGAATACACGCACGATAATGTTAATTAGTTTCAACTACTTAAATCCGACGTACGTCTGATACACTCCTACAGAGGTCGTTTGTCGGGAGTTCTAGGTTAGGTATTTGATTTCCCTCGTTGGGGTGACATTGTTCTACTTTGTATTGGATATACATCTGGTACAATTAGTTGACGTTTGTATTATAACCAAAGACTATTTGTACAAATGGTCGCCAGCAGATGAAATGGAAATTGAAGCTCATTAATGCTAAAAGAATTTTGATGGCATCGTTTTGCAATGGGTATTTGTATGTAGGAACAAATGTCAGAATTGATAACATTTCAACCACCTTACGACGTTCTTTGCTTAGCCAGTAAGATTAACACACCAAGGAATCTAACTAAACGAGACTAGATTTTACCTTTGCGAAAATAGCTTACCAGTTTTTGATTGCGCGCATCAATGCATCGATCTTAAATAAATAAATAAATGGAGCTTTTATTCTCGACAAGGCGAGGCACACCTTTACAGGCATGATCATTTTGACAAAACTATGCGTGAACAAGAATTTGCAAAAATCCGATATGTTTGCCATAACAGTGCTTGTTTGTGCATGGGAATGTAAGTGTGTAATTGTGTGTGCGTTTATGTAGCTGTGTAATTTGTGCTTGTTTATTTAACTGAATCAAAAATGTGTTTACTGCAAGTTTGCATCACAATATGCCGTAGTTTGTCTGAGAGCAGTTTAGAAATGTTTTCCGGCCAATTTTTTCAGTATCTTCAAAAAAAAAAAAAAAACCCACCTTATCTGCGTTATTGAACTGTTGTATGTTGCTCTATTTACATGTTAGTACGCAAGATACGGATTATCATTGAGTTGGCTAAAGTTTAAGTCAGGCAACCTATGTACTTACTTGTACGTCAGGCGATGCTTTTAGCAATCGAGGAGGGATTCTTG